>APFE030350638.1:60252-160488 GCA_000404065.3 Pinus taeda
TGCAATGTTCATGACTCTCACTCGAGTGAAGTGCATCAATATGCGTATATGATAAGATGATACTCGTGCGAATCTCCCCTCGCAGGTGAAGTAGTGCATAATAAGTCGCATGATATCCATATACTCTGCTCGGAGGAACTTGATGGGAAAGGTCCCGGTCAAGTTATGTATACAGGAAGCCCTGACATACGGCTCATAATATACGAAGTCTAGCCACTTGCGCTTCAACCACACCTCACCCACATTGGGTATCCCGGTAGCTTCTGTGATAGCCTCTGGAGAAAACACAAAATTCACCCCTGCAATGGTGACCTGTCCATCATGGAGATGTAGAACAAACAATCGAGCCAACTCTGTGATGCTGAATGTGTGAGAGCCTCTCAAAAAACTGATAACAAGCCATGTGCTGAAAACAAGATACTACAAATGGGCAAGCCTGTAACTCAGTCAATGATGTGGGCTCTACCTTCTTGTGTTGGCCACTCTTGCCTCCCCTACGAGGCCTCCGCTGTGTCTCAATCTCAGTGGATGATGATTGGTCATCACCTTGCTCATTAGTCTCAGAAGTCGACATGGTGTTATTGAGCAAGGTGGAATAAACCAGTCCAAATGATCGCTGCCCTGCCTGCAAAATGCTGTGAAGTATGCTCGGCAAATATGGATGAGTTTGAAGAAGGTTTTCTGATCAAATGATTTTATATAGCCTGAAAACCACGCGCTACCCAGATGTCCGCGCGCCTCTCCCAGATATCCGCGCACCGCCCAGGTAACCGCGCGCATGCAAATTCCTGTGTAAATTTTGCTCTCTCAGAGCCGCGCACCGCCCAGGTAACCGCGCACCTCTCCCAGATGTCCGCGCGCACTCCAAGGCACTGAAATTGCTGGATGCTGCCCGAAATTGTCTCCTTTGCCTTTGTCTTGTAAATTCTTGGTTGACAAATGCACAATGAGAGTCTTTGAAGAGGGAATTAACCTTTATATGCTTCCATTTAAAAAAAATTAAACTCAAAAACCCACTTTATAATGTTTATACTTTGACATTCTTTTTCACACTGTTTTGGAGTCATTTTGTCCTGAAATGAGCTCTTTTGATGCGTTTGACTTCGTTCTTTTTGCAGGTTGACCATCTGACGAACTGTGGAGAAGGAACCAGGGTTGTTGCCGGCACTTTAGAAAACTTTATGAGAATTTCTTTATTTTTACAAATTTGTCATGATCCTTGGACTTAAAAACAGGGTTTTTAAATCCAAGGCATAAAATGATCTGTAGCAGATGAAAGTAACAATGAAACACATGTACATACCTCCCTCTGGCTTGTTGGGCACTCACTGACCTTGACTCGTGACCTTGACATAATTTTAACTCAAAACCCTAGACCTAAGACCATGGGACCTCAAGACAAAATAACGACAAGTATGACTCAATTTCATTGTAGTATGACCTCATCCAGCAAAGCCGAGAAAGGAAAAAATGACTAGCTTCCTCCATTCAGTGTTATGGCATGCCTAACGGGATGCAAAATTGACACTGATGAGACACCTAACCATGCATATGCAAAGAGCAATTGATCACTGATGGAGGGCTTAAGACCGACACTAACAGGATCCATGGGTGTGTCATTGGGCTAAGGAAGACCCCATGGAGATATTGTTATATCTTCTCCAGGCCCAACAAAATGTTTAGGATCGCCGTGGAATGGTTAGCGAAGCAACATCTAGGAGATCAGCAACAGCAACAACAGTAGAGGGTAATATACCTGCACATGAAAAAGGCGAAAGAAAGATTTTCGACAATGTAGAGGAAGAAACAAGCTAAAAGGTCAGAGTAGACCCACTTGTGGAGAAAGAAACTTTGGAAATAGAGGCAAAGAGGTGACAAAGCGACAATAGGAATGCGCAAAGGCAGAGAGATAAATAGAGGATGGAGGAAACAATGAAAGAGTTGTAAGAGTTGAAGGGGAAACTCTAGAAAGAACAAGATCTGCGCAGGCATGAGAAGGAAGCACAACAGGGACATACATAGTAGGGGCAAAACATGCACAGATTGATGTGACTATGCCCATATAGATAGTAGACTCATTCAAGCAGTTGACATAATGAAGACAGGTGAGAAATCACAGAAACAAGACTTCGCTCAAGAGATTGAACGAGTACTTAAGCAGATGGATACGAAGATGGAACAACCAGAGGTAGAACAAGACATTAACCTCATGCCTTACCACCAAGAGGTCAACCCACCGACTTCACCATATTTGGAACTAGAGCAAGTCCCTAGCGACCAAGGAGATACTAAGATCCTTGGAGACAAACCAGAAGAAGAGATGCACAACATATCATTCAACGAGTCACAAAATAGAGTTGTGCAATTGCATTGAGTGTCTACTCCGGATGTTTACACATGTCCTATGCAGTTTGAGGAATGAGTGATCATGTATCATGTGCACAAGCATCCAACAACATTGGCTGATGCTACCAGAGCATATGCCGAAGGAACTAGCTCGAGTGTTCTTTTCTTGATAACAAAGAATAAGAAAATGGGTAAGGAGTTACAAACAACCAAGCAAGGAGGAGAACTAGTTACAACACCCACCTGAGCAGAATTGAAGAAGGTGATATTGGATGAAGTATCATCCCTTTAAACAGTCATGTGGATATTGTATTCCAGTGTTGGTACCGTGCATAAGGAAGTTTTCCATCTCAATGATTGGCAACAATGTTGTGCTAGGAGAGCACATATCTTGTCAAACTTGCATACTTTTGTCGACCGCATGAAAACATGGACAATGAGATACAAGGGAGCCCCATTACACTTTCCCAAGATGACGAAGCCCATGGCGGTTGAGTTGAAGGCATGCATCTAGAGTCAAATTTAGACCTATAAGGAATTGTCGCAGATCATCACTAGTTTGCAGGCTTCCCATGTACGGGTGTTCAAAATCATGGATGTTGTTGTGCTCGCACATGCAATTCCATATATTAAGACACTCACCATGGAAAAGACAAAGAATCAAGTTCGATGGGAGCTGGACTCATACTTATATGACTTGATGTGCATAGCCACCAATGCAGACTTGGCGATCAGTGCAGACACTATGCAATAATATGTCGTTGGTCTGACTGCACTCAAGACAATGATGGGCATGTTATTAGATGAGTTGGACATAGGAGCCAAATTAGTGTACCCAGATGCAACAAAGGAACGAGTTCATTTCCAGAAAGATGTCACCACAGAGTACACAGATACCATCGCGGACAACCAATCTTGGCATTAGTTCGCCACCATCGACCATCATGAGGATGTCGAAGAGTTGGTCTTCCCACAATTTTCCGAGTCTTAGTGATGTATTGCACGACTTGCTCAAGCCGTTTTGTCTTACATGGGTACATGTGCAGATTATATGTAACATCTTGTAAGGTGGAAGTCCAAGTTTCGATAGTTGAATGTAACAATCATAGATTAGTTGAAGAGTCATGAGGGTAGGTGAACAGTTACAAAGGGGAATGTCAAGGGTCACCCCACCCTTTTCTATTTATAGTACCTCATAACTCATTTTAGAGGCTTTTGGTCAGCCAAGCTTCTGATAGGAGTATCTCAAGAAATCTTGGAGAGTATTGCAATGAGCCTTGGCTTCTCCTCAATATAGAGCTAGTACATCTCTTTGGAGGAGTAGGCGACAATGACTATAACGTTCTGTTATCGGGAGTAGTGGTTGGTCATGGTTGTACTATATGATTGAAACTTTCACTTCTTAATATAATAGAGCCAACATGTTTCATGCATATCCTGTTATTTTATTTCAGTTAACTTGTTTACTCTAATGATATATGTATCTGTTTTCTTACACATGTATGTATAGAATCTTTCTGTATATGTATGTATGAATCTTACTGAAATGCGCTGTTGGTTTATCCATCACTTTGGATTGTTGTTTCACATTCCTTCCACTTTGTGATGCATCTTTTCTCGTGTGTTCCCTTCCAAGCTATGTGTTTATACAAGTTTCCAAGGGGTGCACTCATTCCACCTTCCTTGGCTTGCTGCACATGTCACACCCTTGCTACCAACAAGGACATATCACTTACCTCTTTGCACAACCATGGTCAAGGCGATACCGTACAATCCACTGATGGGACTCCTACACCAAATGGTTTGATGTCTAGTTGGGACTTCTTACCAGGGAGATCCTATGACATGTTGGTGGGTCCAGCACTATCAACAGAATCATGGGAGGCCATTCATGGGCACACTCTGACAGAGTGTGATGACGATTTACTATTTCCTGTTTTGAAATTTAAGTCAATATATTCGATGCTTCCTCCATTTTGGTTCTATCAGTGGTTAGATCGATACAAATCATGCAATAGTTTATTGCGAAAAAGGAATATAGGATGGGAGTAGAAGTAGGTGATCGAGGATAGGAGGTTATAGGCTAGTTGGGGACTCTAGATGAGAAGTGATATCCTTGTTTGATTTACTTAAATTTTGGTTTTTACATATTTTTCCTTGTTTTATTATGCGTCATGGTCATATTAATTTATAACTGCTTGTATCCTCTTGAATCTAACTTTGGGATGATGTTTTCTAAAGTAGGGGTGTATGTAATGTCTGTTCCATGGTCTTATTATCTTATGTTAGGTGATTATCCTATCTATTAAGTGATTTACTTTTGTGACTAATTCTTATATGTATTATTAGTTTACGTATGAGGTAGCGTATGATAGCTACATAGTCATAACTCACGCGGATAAGTTAGTGTCCTATAATTAATATTTAAGCTTGATTAGTGGTTAATTAATTGATTAACCCTTAATCCCAATTAATAATTAATCAATGATTTATAATTATTATTATTAATTCAATATTGAATTAATTATGATTCTCATGAATCTATTTTGATTGGTTGACCCTTAAACTAAATATTATTATTATTATAGAAGTATTATTTTATTTATTTATCATTTCCTTATGGATTGAAAAATATGACCCCTGAATTTGTTGAATTTCTAGTTGCAAACAAGACTACAACAATTTTCAAACTAATAACTACTTCTAATTATACAATTTTACTTCTTTAGAGCATTCTGATCATTAAGTAGTTATACTTGGAAATTTCAACCTTTAAATTCAGTAGAGCTCTAGAGATCACAATAAAAACAATGAAGCAAGAGACACCAAAATTTCGTGGGACAAAACCCCACAAGGGGGAAATAAGATAATATTTCCCTATGAGAGACAGAGAGAGAGTTCATTTCATCAAAATTTACATTAGAAATTTCCAGTCAAAAGTCAACCATTGACCACACTAATTTCCAAGTCAAACAAAGTTAAAAGAGAAAGTTTGCACTTTGCTTACTAGTCAAAGTGTGGTCAAAGGGCTGAATTTTGCCTATACTAGCTTAGTCAAATAGGCTGAAATTCGGTCCAAAATACCTCAATCAAATGTTGGTCAAAATATAGGGTTTGACTTGCGATCATCCCTTAGTCAATGCCCATAACAGGAACATAATCTCGATCAATTAAAAGTCAAAGAATTAGAGAATATTTGGCCTCCAAATCTAATCAAAATCTCAATAAAACAATAGCAAGAAGATCTAAGTCAACACTAGTCAAAGGAGAGATAAGAGAGGTCAAACTTCATTGGAAACTTTTATCTTTTGCCTCCTTCGCATGTGTGAACATAACCCCTTATGATTGGTTGAACGAATGGGTGATGATGTGATGCCAAATGAGGTCCAATGAATGCCAATTATATGTGTATCAAGAGGTGGGTTTTTAACTTGGGGTCAAACCCCTTCAAATGGTAGGGATGACATGTCCAATTGATGCTAAATTGGACAACTGAAAAATAAGTAATTTATTCCTTTAATTTTGACCATGAAAGTATCAACCAAAACTACTATAATTTTCAACTCTCCCTCTAAGCTAGGGAAGTACTTTTCATTCTCTCTCAAGATCAACCTCCTTGACCAATCCACTGATATCTCAGTAATCACCTAAGGGAGAGATCACAAAATCATATGTACAACTATCTCTTAAGGAAATATACATAGCATCAGGCTCATCCCATAGGACAAAACCAATGGCATCAAGGTCATAATGCAAATGACCATGGGATCGATCGATGAGGCCACACCCTCCAGCTATATGAAATGCTTTCTTAGTCAAGAACAACGACCTAAGAGAGTACTCCAAATAATTACTCCCAACCAATCCAACTTTGTCTCTCAGTCAAACACAATGAATTAAGGAGTTAAATCCAAAATCAGTGTCCCCGACCAAACCCACTAGTGTCTTAGTCAAACACAATGAATTACGAGATCACTTTAAGCCTCAGAACCAAACTCCCCAACCATATTGGTTTCTCAATGAATCTAAATGACCCAAGGGAGTAGCCATGACAATCTTCTTGACCATAAACCATGTCATCTCGACTAATCCCAAGGAAGATTTCCAATCTCATTTTGCTATACAATCAATGACCCCTCTATCTAAGAGAGAAATTCTTAGCCACTCCAAGATTTTCTTCAACATACGAAAACTTCATCCACGACGGTGACTTTGTTAAAACATCAAAATACTGCTCATGAGTAAGGATGTATTCAAGCCTCACAACTTCTCTTTGGATAATATTTTGGATGTAATGATACTTGATCTCAATGTGCTTCAACTTGTCATGAAAAAATGAATTCTTAGAAAGATTTACACAACTTTGATTTTCACAATATACTAGGGTCGATTCCAGGACCTGATCAAACATACCAATAAACAACTTTTGAAGCCAAACTGCTTCACAATAGGCTAAAAAAGTAGTTATATACTTAGCTTAAGTCATACTAAGAGAAACGCAATCTACTTCTTAATTTACCATGATATCACAGTAGAGCCCAAGCAAAAATAGAAACCATAAGTGCTCTTTCTATCTTCAATGCATCCAACCCAATCAACATCTATAAAACCATGAAATTTCCATTCTCCATTAGAAACATATCTCAAACCATAATCAATGGTGCCACATAGATATCTCAATATATGTTTTGTTGCAACCCAATGCACATGTTGGGGATCAACCAAAAATTAGCTCAATGTGTTCACAACATAGCAACTATCAGGTTTGGTGTTAACCAAATAGTTCAAGAAGCCAATCAATTTATGATATATAAAGTCATCAACCAGATTAGAATCACCATCTATCAACTTCTTCAAATTTTCTAACATGGGAGTGTCCATGGACTTGTAATCCATTATGCTAAATTTCTGAAGAATTCTAATGATGTACTTTCCTTTCCCAACGAAAATTTCACCACGATTTTTGCATATTTCCAATCCAAAATAGTAATTCATAAGACGAAATTTCTTCATTTCAAATTGAGAAATAATATCCCTATTACACTTGAAAATGAGATTCTCAGCCCCTATTAGAAATAGATCATTGATATACAATAGAAAAATCAAGGGCTCACCTTCAATAACTTTGAAGTATAAATTAGGATCAAAATCATTCTTTGTGAAAGAAAGACTCAACAAATAACTATCAATATGAGAGTACCGCACATGAGGAGCCCACTTAAGCCCATACAATGATTTCATCAATTTACAAACACATGTTTATGTATTATGAATCTCAAAGCCTTGTGGCTGTTCAATATATACTTCCTCTTCAATGATTCCATTAAAAGTAGTTTTAACATCCATTTGATGTAGTTTCCAACCCGTAATACAAGAAAGAGAAATAATAGATATAATAGAAGAGTAGCTGGCAACATGAGAAAATGCTTATATTTCCATGTAAAAAGGAAAAAATCAATCAAGGTCATGGGACATGTATTCCAAGATGAATGAGGAAGAAAAAAATCACATTGGGGGTCACTTGTGGTTAATTAATGGCTATGGAAATTGACAAAGGCATTAGAAAAGGGAAAGAGGGAATAAATGACAATTTAATATGATAAATAAAGTAAATAGGAGAAAAGGACGATGAAGAGACACAAATATTCATGCAAGGGAAATTAGAGAGAAAATTAGGGAAAATGAAAGAAAAAGGAAAAGCAAAGGAAGAGACATAAAACATCAACGATAAAAAGGCATCAGAGTAACAATTGACAACTTTAAAATTTTTTTAGGCTTAGTTCTACATTCTATCTCTCTTACACTTCTGCACACTTAGAGCATTCTTGGAGCATGATAACCTTCACTTAGAATTGGAGAGAAGAAATAAAATGACAAACACAGGAATTGTGGGTAGGGGAGAAGAAGGTTGGATCAATAGATACAACCGAAATTCATTGTAGGTAACATGTTGCATGTGTGATTTCCTTGCTCATATTTGGATGCATGGTACATGCATATGATTATTTGGTTGATTTGCTATCATTTCCATGAGGTTTTCATGGATTGAAAAAGTATTTAGCCTTGAATTTCCATTTATTGGATAACCATGGTGTAGTGGGTTCCTTATTTTGTTTTAAGATTTAGATGAATTGTAAACTTTAGATCCTAGTGAGGTGGTATCATGAAATTCCCAAGGGTCAAGGGTGGATGTTGGGCCTTACTTACTGATGTAAATTAGGCTTCAATTTCTCTGTAAACCCGAGTAGGTACACTTAGAGGCGCTATCTAATATATATAGATCTAGAATGATTTAGTTTCTAAATGATAGCTCAGTGTGGAAAAATCATCAATGCTCTTTTACAAGAGGTTTCTCTTTGTCTTTTTAACACTTAAGAATTTACTTAAATGAAACAAATCTAATTGTCTATATGGAAAACAGAGTCCTAATTACTTATCACACAAAACAATAAATGAAAAATGTAGCTTTGGAGATCAACAATAGTGGAACCTCTTACAAGGTTTAGTCAACAAACTACCAATTGAGCTCTGCAACTACAAATCATAACCAATGAAAGACAATCTATAGATCAAGCTATGAGATAAAAACCATGAAATAGCAAGCACAATAGTCAATTTCGAGGTGAATATCAATTGAGGTTTTCTTACAAAAATCTTTCACAAAAAATGTGGATCTCTTCAATTAACAATTTCCAATTTTGTAAACTTGCAGCATATGAATTAAATGACAATTCTAAGTATCAGATCTATCTATGCAATTGTAAAAGAGAATTCAAGGAAAAGTGTACCAGCTCTGTAGTGGGGGCCCTCCACACTTTGCAAGCACACCTTAGACTAATTCAAATGAATACAACTACTAGATCTGAAACATAAATATGGACTCCAAGACTGTATCTTTGTATTCAAGTCTAGAAATAAAAAATACATAAATTGTGTTCCCAAGTTTTTCATGTATCAACAACTACTAACTACATAATTCTCCTTTTGAGTTATTTATCATAAATCTTCACAACAAGAGGAAGATATTCGTACTCCTCATAATCCTAATGAAATCCTAACAATTACATCAAAGGAGGTCGAATTAGTTTAGATCCTCAATTTGAGAAAAATCCCAAAAATAGCAAAATTTGTTCACAAAATCTGGAATTTCTGCTAAAATGGCTGGGTTTGACCAGCGTTGACCGACCACCTATAATCTTCAGATCTAAGAGTGGATAGTTATTCCACCATCCTTATACATTTAGGATCAAACCCCAAGTCTTAAAATTTGCCAACCTATCCTGCAACATGTCAAACCATGGAGCCATTACAGGAAGTTACAACAACTTGTAATTTTCTAGAAATTTTCAATTTCAACACAAAAATTCCTAAGATTAATTCCAAGATAAAAATAATGGAAATAACATTATATCAATAAGTTTCTAAGGAATATGGAGGAAATTTAAAGGGTAAATAAAGGAAAATGATGAATAAAAGAAGGTTTTTACATAAAATAATCAGTCATAAATTGGTACCAACGGTGGATATGTGATTTCTCCTAGAACTCTTGATGGATGAGCAGAGATAGGAAAATTATTGTGGGTATGGTGAAGAAAGTTGGAGGCATCCAAGATTTTTGGTGTGAATTATTTATGGACTGGTTAGGTGAAATCACTATGGCTGACGGTTAAGGTGGTTTGGCATTTGGAAGCCTTGATTGGTTCTAGTTTGGTTTAACACATGTGATTCCACATTATTGCTTAGAATATGGCACATGGGTGATTGGATGAAAGAGAGATTTGGTTCAGCCCAATCTATGGTCTGGTGATAGGTGGAAATCCATGACTTGGTTAATCCATGAAAAACTTGGGAACACAATTTATGTATTTTTGATTTCTAGACTTGAATACAAATATACAGTGTTGGAGTCTATATTTATGTTTCAGATCTAGCAGTTTTCTTCATTTGAATTAGTCTAAGGTGTTCTTACAAAGTGTGGAGGGCCCCCACTATAGAGTTGGTACACTTTTCCTTGAATTCTCTTTTACAATTGCATAGATAGATCTGATACTTAGAATTGTCATTCAATTCATATGCTACAAGTTTACAAAATTGGAAATTGTTAATTGAAGATATCCGCATCTGTTGTGAAAGAGTTTTGTAAGAAAAAATCAATTGATATTCATCTCGAAATTGAAAATTGTGCTTGCTATTTCATGGTTTTTATCTCATAGCTTGATCTATAGTTTGTTGTTCATTGGTTATGATTTGTAGTTGCAGAGCTCAATTGGTAGTTTGTTGACTGAACCTTGTAAGAGGTTCCACTATTGTTGATCTCCAAAGCTACATATTTCATTTACTGTTTTGTGTGATAAGTAATTAGGACTCTGTTTTCCATATAGACAATTAGATTTGTTTCATTTAAGTAAATGCTTAAGTGTTAAAAAGACAAAGAGAAACCTCTTGTAAAAGAGCATTGATGATTTTTCCACACTGAGCTATCATTTAGAAACTAAATAATTCTAGATCTATATATATTAGATAGCGTCTCTAAGTGTACCTACTCTGGTTTACAGAGAAATTGAAGCCTGATTTACATCAGTAAGTAAGGCCCAACATCCACCCTTGACCCTTGGGAATTTCATGATACCACCTCACTAGGATCTAAAGTTTACCGTTCATCTAAATGGAAATTCAAGGCTGAATACTTTGTCAATCCATGAAAACCTCATGGAAATGATAGAAAATCAACCAAATAATCATATGCATGTACCATGCATCCAAATATGAGCAAGGCAATCACACATGCAACATGTTACCTACAATGAACTTCAGTTGTATCTATTGATCCAACTTTCTTCTGCCCTACCCACAATTCTTATGTTTGTCATTTTATTGCTTCTCTCCAATTCTAAGTGAAGGTTATCATGCTCCAAGAATGCTCTAAGTGTGCAGAAGTGTAAGAGAGATAGAATGTAGAACTAAGCCTAAAAATTGTCAAAAGTTGTCAATTGTTACTTTGATGCCTTTTTATCGTTGATGTTTTATGTCTCTTCCTTTGCTTTTCCTTTTTCTTTCATTTTCCCTAATTTTCTCTCTAATTTTCCCGAGTTTAATCCTAATGAAATCCTAACAATTACATCAAAGGAGGTCGAATTAGTTCAGATCCTCAATTTGAGAAAAATCCCAAAAATAGCAAAATTTGTTCACAAAATCTGGAATTTCTGCTAAAATGGTTGGGTTTGACGAGCGTTGACCGACCATCTATAATCTTCAAATCCAAGGGTGGATAGGTATTCCACCATCCTTATACATTTAGGATAAAACCCTAGGTCTTCAAATTTTCCAACTTGTCCTGCAACATGTTAAACCATGGAGCCATTACAGGAAGTTACAACAACTTGTAATTTTCTGGAAATTTCCAATTTCAACACAAAAATTCCTAAGATTAATTCAAAGATAAAAAAATAACATTATATCAATAAGTTTCTAAGGAATATGGAGGAAATTTAAAGGCTAAATAAAGGAAAATGAAGAATAAAAGAGGGTTTTTACATAAAATAATCAGTCATAAATTGGTACCAACATCTCCCCCAAACACAAGACTTTGCATGTCTTCATGCAAATGGATTCTAACCTGTCAAACCCTTCCCTCTACTTCTACTTCTTCCTCTAATGCCTGGAGTAAAGCATCGATGTTCATCTAGGCCTTGTATTTAGTTTTCAAAATTTTGTATTTAGTTTTGATGGCCTTCTTCTGTTTGTATAATTTATAGGCCCTCTTACCAATCTGAACCTTATAGGCTTGGAGTCTCCTAACCTTCTTCTTCAACTTCGCATTTTCATCCCGAAACTTTTTACTTTTTGTTCTAAGGGTTTCATTTTCTTTCTTCACAACTCTTTTCAGAATTTCAGACTCCATAAGTTGTTGCTGCAATTTTTTCAATTTTCCTTTCCAATTTCCTTTTCTTTTTGCCTGAAAATTTTTGTTCCTGTGGTTCTTCCTCCTTTCCCTTTGTTTCAAATTCCTATATTTAATCATATTGAGGCTACTTTAAGATGTCATATTCTTCCAATGTTTTCCCTTTTTTTTCCAAATTTAGTCTTCCTAGACCTCATTTCATAGGTGGTAAAAATATTATCCTTCTCAGCTTTCTCAGTTTCTTCCCTTACCATTTTTTTGGTTTTTACACTACTACTAGATGGAGCAGAGGTATTAGGTATGTGCTCTGAAAGTTACTCTTCTACATCATCCACATCAACCAATAATTCTGGATCTTGCTGCCCTTCTTGTTCCTCTTCATCTGCTATAAATTTATTAGCAACCAGAAATGTTCTCTAGGATAATCCTATCTTCTGCAATTCAAACTCAATTAAAATTTTCAACAAGCCAAAATGATATATGCTCCTATCTTACTTCTCTTTTTTTGCATAGTTTTGGACATCTTAGTTAAACTCTACAGAAGAAAATAATGTAAACTTATAACACAATCTCCCCTTAGATGCATCAACAATTTAATATGATAAATAAACAATATATTGTATCTTCCCTCACATGTTATGAATTTTTGAATCACATAGAATATTTCATCCCAAGGATGAACAAGCCAACTCCTAGGAATTCCTTTCTTCCAATTAATTGTTGATATTCTTGATTTAGATACAAAATGTGTCCAGGATTTCTCATTAAACTGCTTAGTTTTGAAATATTTCTCTCCCTCTGGACTTATGCCTATAGCTTGGGCAATTGTATCCTCTGAAACTCTAAAGGATAGGTTTTGTACCGCGGCTCTCTCTCTAGTGAAAGAAGAAGCAAATTCCCTGGTTGTTAACTCGTTGTGGCTATTAAAGTTTTCCAGAAAACTTAACCATTGTTTTGCTCTAAGGATGTATACACACTCTTTATGCAGTTTATAAATATCAATTTGTTCCGGTTCGGTTCTATTTTCCATGAGAATTATTTTACTTTTACCCTGCTCTATAAGAAAAATTAACCAAGGTTTTTGGAAAAAAACTACCCGGTCCTACGCTGACCTGAATGCTATTCTTTTGCCTTAAATTTATTGTCTCTACTAGAGTGAAAATGATTGCTGCCCTCAAATGGAATCTCCTTCTTAATTCTCGGTTGGTCTTGTGTAATTTTTCTCTTAAGACTCGTATGTTGACATTTCCATTGTCAACATACTCGTAGCTCTCATTATTACGCTTCACACATACCCCAAGGAGGGTTTCTTAGGCGTATGGGGTTCCAAAAATGAAGCAAATGCTTGTCTACACATTCGGCTTGCTCTCCTTATTACAATTCTTGCATGCCTCAAGGAGGATTTCTCAGGCGTTCAGGGTTTCTAGAAATAGAGCAATGCTTTTCAACGCATTCGGGCTTTATCAAAAAATAATGAACACAACGTTCAACACTAATGAGCCTTTCCTACAACATTTAATAGTAATGAACCTCTCCTTCAACACAATACTTAGTAATGATAAGCCTGATGGTTATGTGGAACAGTCACATTCAAAAATCATGAGCTTCGGCATAATGGCATGGTATGAACCCTGGTTAAGATCATGAATAACTACAGAATCCATGTTATGAGGACACTTTGTCATAATATCACTGTTATGAAACTATATGTTGATCCTTGTTATGATGACACTTTGTCATATCATCCATTAATACCCTTTTCAATCAAAACATTTCATCATAACATATGCATTTTGTCAAAAAAAATTCGGTTAAAAACCATAAATTTTTTTGCATTGCTATTTAAATCTTTGAGCCTGGACTGCGTACCTCATAAATGTCTGATTTGTGACTGTGTTTGACTAGATCTGACTACGTTGTTTTAGTGGATCTATTGGCACATTTGACTGATGTATTGGAGTATAGGCTTATGGATCGAAGTGTTATGTACAACATAAAGAAATAAGATATATAGGTTAGGATGGATATTTTTTAAGAGTAGGCATAAATCCTATAGGAATAGAATAATGAGTATAGGCTTAGGGATCAGGCTATTCGGCTGAGTGAAGGATATGGTAAGTGAATATGATATAGGATAGGCTAAATGATTGAGAAACTGAAATCAATAAATATCATTAACCATTATTTAAAAATTGAAATTAATAAAAGAAATTCAAGTATTAAAATGAAAATTCTTATACCCTTCACATGTTTCCTTGTTGAATTTAACCTTGCTTGACTTATTGGATGTGTATATGACATGACATAATCTAATGATGTAATATTCTTCTTCTTAACAGGTCCCTTTTGAAATATTATCAAGCAATAGGTCCCTTTTGGAAGATTATCAAGCAACAGGTCCCTTCTGAAAGGTTATCAAGCAACAGGGCCCTTTTGCTGATGTTTTCTAAATTTAGATTGAACAAATCCTTGTTAAGAAATAATGAATACCAATCCTCTGTAGAAAAGTGCACTGAAGAACGAAAATAAAACAAATTCCTTCCTCTGTTGTAATGAAATTATGAAAATAAGGATATGAAAAAGCATGAAAAAGTTCAAACTTTTCTCCTCCCTTTCTAATCATATGGCTTTCCTCAATTCATGAATTTGAAATTCAAATAGGCAAAAGTTTTTTTATTTTGAAATAAAAATGAAAAAGACTGAATTCTTACTGGCCAATTCCTTGGTTTTCCTGTAAGAATTTGAGTTTAGAGTGTGCTAGAGTTTGGTTTTCACATCTAAATTGTTATTGGTTTTTTTTGTTTTTTTCGTTGTTGTTGTTGTTGTTGTTGTTTTTTTTTTAATTAATTAATTAATTAATTTTACTTTGTTTTAAACTTTAAAGTAGAAAAATGACTAAGGCATAGATATCGTAGCAGAGTGCTGTACTATCTAAACCTCATTTTGTTGTGTCGCTGTTTTCATGAAATCTTCTTTTCTGACAGGCTTATGGTAGATCTTCACCCTGTGTCCATTTACTATAAATGTTCGGTCTTCTTGGTCAATGGTTCCAAGTTTGACTGATCCATTCTGGAAAACTTCAAGTATTTCATATGGGCCCATCCAGTGTGTTGTAAATTTGGCTTTATAATCTTTAAATTTGGAGTCAAATAATAGAGCCCTGTCACCAACTTTAAACTCCTTCTTCTTGGTTAGTTTATTGTGCCATTGTTGTCTTTGTTGCTGGATCAGTGTTGTCCTTTCTATTGCTTGTTGTCTCATCTCATCCAACTGATTTAGTTGGATAATTCTTTCTTGCTATGCTTCAGAGAGTCCAATGCCTAAGTCTACTGCCAATTTGTAAGTATGTATTTGAAGTTCTATTGGCAACACGATTTCTTTGCCATACACCAGCTGATAAGGTGTAAACCTTGTTGTATTTTTCTAGGTGATTCTATATGCCCAGGGTGCCTCATTAAGATTATCTTCCCAATCTTTTCTGTTTGTTGCAATTGTTTTGGTCATGATCCCTTCTAGTTTCTTGTTTGTAGATTCCACTTGGCCATTGGCCTCTGGATGGTAGGGTGTACTCCTTCTGTGTCTGATTTTGTACTTGTCAGTGATGTCTTGAACCAATCTAGAAGTGAATTGAGTCCCTTGGTCTATTACTATCTCTCTGGGCACTCCATATCTATCAAAGATTTCTTCAAAAAGGAAATTAACTACTGTTTTCTCAGTTTCCCTTACAAGTCCCTTTGCTTCTACCCATTTAGTCACGTAATCTGTACATACCAAGATGTAATTCCCCCCCTTGTGTTATAGACATATTTGGGCATTGAAACCCCAATATTATATGTCGATAAACCAAGGGCTCTTTAACCCCTAAAAGTGTTGTTTCATACCCTAAAGGATCATGGTCAACTGATTACATCATTCCCCAAAAGTTCCACCTGAAAAACCACTCAGAACTGGCCAAAACTGGACCATACTGTCTGTGCCATTGTCAGGGTGCGATGCATACTGACTCCTACACTAGCTAGGTGTGATGCATACTGAAGAGGCCTTCTATGGGGTGTGATGAGCGAGAATGGACAAATATCCAAGATAGTTTGCTAAGTGGATGTTCATGGAATCTTCTAGAAACTTCTCCTATGACACTTGCCTCTCTAAATTCGCCCAGGGATGTGTAAGAGATCCAAGAAATATCCAAGTGGAACCAAGAACTACAAGTGGAATGAAACTAATCAAAAACCCAAAGATGACTCACACCCTTGTAGACATCTATAAATGGATTCCTCATCTGAGAGATCTAGAGGCTAGAATTTTGTAATTTGTAAGGAAGTGCTGATAGTTTGTCTTTGAGAAGGAGAATTGTATTGTTGGGAGATCCTGCTTTTCATGAGGTGAAGAGGGCTTTGATGCTAGGAGGATGATGCTGGATCATACAGCTGTGTTGTAATTCTCCCTTCTATTTTAATAAAGTTCTTTGAGTTTTCCTCCATACAATCGTGTACTTGTGAATCTTGTTATTTGTGAATGCCATTGTATGTTCAATGTATTTCTGATTCTGCATTGTTTATGATATAATAGATCGAGATGCTTTGATGGTGTTTTGTTACTTTGTTTCTACAGGTATTCTCTAAGCGGGAGAAGTAGGAGAGAAGTTGCAAGCTCTATCAAGGGGGAGAGAAATCAAGCAAGGAATCAAGTGGAAGATCCAAGTTGGTCCCTTTTCTTTGATTGTTTGTTTCTTGGATAGCTGCTAATCCTAGTGGGGCTAGTAGATCGAAAAGACACTAGTTATCCTAGCAGCCACATCAAAATGGTGACTCCATTGGGGACCGAATAGTTTGTTTTTGTTGTTTTTGATTATTTGTTTTATGAACTATAGATGGAGCCTGAAGTTAGCCAGATAGCCTTTGAACTGCTCTTGCTCTGCAATTGCAATGTCGATGAATGCTGCTTCAGTCAATATCCAATTTATTTTATGAGTCGAACATCTGACTTACAAGCATTCTAGATGCCCTGTTGATAACTCAATAACCTCCCAAGATCATACCCTTGTACTTTTATCTTTACTGTCCATAATAGCTCATCTTAACTCACTGAAATCAACTGCAAATTTGAGCCAAAACCCATCTCAGTTGGGCTCCCTGGCCCATCACACTGTCTGTAACTGGAAGCCAGTATGCATCACACTTCCCGAGTGTAGCAGGTGTGATGCATCCCTGTTTCTATGAAGCACAAGTGCGATGATTGAGTGATCCTATTTCTCCTCCTAAAATTTGGGGTTTTTTGTCTTTGTTTTGGCTCTATTTAGTTGTTTTTGCTGCTTATGAATAGTATCTCATTGCTGAAGCCTGCTTGCTTTACATAGTTCAGCCTCCATTGATTAGGATTAGTAAAT
The DNA here is from genome assembly GCA_000404065.3 of Pinus taeda. Classification (NCBI taxonomy): domain Eukaryota; kingdom Viridiplantae; phylum Streptophyta; class Pinopsida; order Pinales; family Pinaceae; genus Pinus; species Pinus taeda. Next base: position 77,886 of record APFE030350638.1, read on the forward strand.
GTTTCTATTATTTGTCCATCATTTACAATCCTTTATCGAAAAGTTGCTTGAATCGATCTGTCTTTTTGGTACAAAAGTGTCGTAACTGTCATTTTGTGTCAAAAAAGAGAAGTGTCATTGAGTCTTCCTTCTTTGGATAGTAGATTGAACTTTTGCCATGTATTTGATTTGACTTGTTGATTTGAAGTGTCGAAAGCATCTTCTATTCGAAATTGAAAAGTGTCGTTTAAGTCTTCCTTTCATTTTGAAAAGAAATTGTCGAAATGTGCTTTGAAGAAAAATATTTCAGATCTATACTTAGTTTTCCTTTTTGGCATTTTCCACATTAAGGGGAACGAAAAAAAAAATACATGCATTTGAATTTGCATTTAGACCATGTGCGAAAAATGATTTAGTAAAAGTGCATTAGTGTGTGCTCTTTGCTCTTTGGTTGAAAGAATCATAATTTTCTTTTCTTAGTAGCTAGGATTTTCATTGCTAAAAATAAGCAACGATTGTTTATCATTTTAGATTTCATATTTAGGAATTTTACATCTACATCACGCAGTGAACCTTGAAAGGCAAACTTTTAAAAAAGATCAACTCTAAAATAAATTTCAATGAACTTAACAATGCTTTGGAACCTAACACAACACATCTAGAGGTCTAGGCTAGAGACGTGTTTTGGCGTCATAAAATCTAGTAACTATCATTTTCATCGAAGGTTGGAAGATTCCTGCTCTTTGATACGACAAGTGCTAGCACGGACTTGTGCTCCCTGTACCATCAAGTATATATTGGGAGACCACAATAGGATTATATCCTTTATCCATAGGAAGCCGTGTCTGCCGCCCTATCTATCGCAATGCACTGAACACAACATTAAGGAAGATTCACTGACGTACATAATTCCTTGGTAATTTCTCTTTAATTTACCACCAAGGTTTATATTGCAGTTTTGCGATTGGTTTGGTAATCCCTCTGTCTAGATTTCCAGAGTAGTCACTTTCATTCCTTTTCGACTCCTTAAAAGAAAAGGTCCATCTGAGCACTTGTCACTTCAGGCTCATTAAAAATCGATGGGGACTAGAGTCATCTTTAGCTTTTTCTCGACTCTTAAAATTTGAAAAAGGAAAGTTGTGTCAAAGAGTCATTAAAATTAATTTAATTCGGAATAACATCCCTGTTCCTTTGTTGATCTTAGGTTGAGATAATGGAGTTCACCAATCATGGAATCCCTCTTGAGGGGAATCCTAGTCCATTTTCTTCTTGGCGAAATATTGGTGCTCCATATATGGCCACATTGTCCCTTCTAGGAATCAAAATTAGTTTTCCGGTATGGCTATTTTCAACCTCTGTCATTCAAAATACCGTGATTCCTGAGCAATGAAATCAGCAACCAGTCGATACTAAAGTTGACCCTTCACTTTCTTCTTCATTCGTTTCTCCCTACCCTTCTTCCTCTTCACTTGGTGAAAATAGTGATACTAGCAACCAAGTAGCTGAGAAGAAGAAGAAAGGGAAGGAGAAGAAGAAGAAGAAGTCACCTAAGCAAGGGGGCAACCAAGAAACATCTGGTGAAAATCCGTACACTAAATCTCCCAGATTTCCTTGCATAATTTGTAGGGGAGACCATTTTCATCGAGAATGTCTGTGCATCCCTCGGATATTGAGAGAATGGTCCCCCCATTCGCACCATCCGGTGTCATCAACCTCTGGTGATCATGTTGACAACAAACCATCAACTAGTAATAGTGAAGTTCATAGACATAAAGGAAAGGTCAAAACTCCATGTAAACTATGTGAAGGGGACCATACCCTTCCTCGTTGTCCTTTTTTGGATGAGGCCAAGAGAGTCTTGCATAACCGTCCTGCTTCACCACAGCGACTTCCATCTGGATACAAGAAACTCTCCCCAAGTCCTTTACTAGTTGAAAATCTGACTGACATAACTCAATCGTCAGTCAAAAAACCTATCGTTGAGAGTGAATCTTCTGAGTCCATACCAGACCAAAGTCAGTAGGTTGAGATGGCAATCGACCTAGTTTTTCCTTTAGAAGGTCCACCTTCAGATGATACGATTCCCAAAGAGAGCGAGAACGATACTGTTCAAATTCTTTTTGTTACTTCAGAGTCTGATGAACTTGGGGGCAATCTGCCCGTTCCTTCACAAAAGGAAGAGAATTCCCCGATTCCCGCTACTCAAGGGGTTCATTCAACCGTTTATTCGATACCCCCCCAAGTAGTCTAGTCTCTTCCTTCTATTGGAATCGACTAGCGATATCTTGCCTTCCTTCTAATGTACCATTCTGGATCATAGTACAATTTTATAAAATGATCGTGTTTGGCACTATCATAGATTAGGGTGAGTCAGTGAGTATCCTTTCCTCAACTGCTTGGAAAGCACTTGGTTCGCCATCGCTTATGCCTGTTACACAGAATTTGTCAAGCTTTAAAAAAGGAACCAGTCGACTGTTAGGGATCCTTCCTAAGCTACCGATTACTTTGAGAAGGAAAACCGTTCACCTGAATGTGATGGTAGTCGAAGGACTGTTAGATTACAATATACTCCTTGGACACGACTATGTTTATGACATGGAAGATATTGTCTCAACGCTCTTTCGAGTGATGTGTTTCCCACATGAAGACAAGATTGTCACTGTTGACCAGCTTTCATTTCTCGGTTCAAACACAACTTCAAGACAAACATCATCCCTAAATGGTCCTTTTGCATCAAGAGTGTCTCTTCAACCTTCATTCCATCCACCTAATTACCACAAGTAGTCTGGTGAATGTAACGAAGCTTAGGGGGCATGCATCCTTGTCTATTTTGAGACGAACCCAGCTAAAAATATAGGTTTCCCTATAGGTTATGTGATTGGAAGTGTTATCTCACACCATTCACCTTTGTCTATTAGATGGACAAAGCCAAGGGAGTGTTTTGTTAGCTCTGCTGACAAAAAAAATCCTGCTTAACTGCAGTGACTTCCATATGGTTACCTGGAGACTCTCCTTTTCTCGATGCCTGGGGGCATGCAAACCTTTTTATGCAAACTAAAAAAGACTAATTTCATTTTTTAGCTTTTTAGATTTTTAGTTTTTCAACTTCTTAGGTTATATGATTGGTCTGATCCACCATTCACCTTTGTCTGCGCTACAGACAAAGCAAAGGAAGTGTTTTGACCATTTCACAGAAAAAACCATCCTACCTAACCTCAGCAGTTCCTTAGCTTTCTAGTTTGGTCGTTTCTAACTTGCGTAAAAAGAAAAATATGAGCAATGTTATCACATGGTTCAATCTCGTTAAAAATAAACCTACCACTGCGCATATGTTCCCCCAGAGTTCAAGCTCGTTAAAAAATGAACCCACCTATGGTAAATAACCTTTGTGATCACCATTATATCAGCCTTTCGAGCCTTGGTTGTGTTCCTTCCATCACCTCCATCCTTTTGGACGATCATACGCTTCCACTTGATTGTTTACCTTTTTGAGGAACAGCTACGGTGAATGGTCCCGTTAGCCACCCTCTTCACATCACCATGTTTTAAGAAGTTCCAAGATTAGCCGGAATTGGTAGCTACCCTAAACACCACTCGTTCCTAAAAAACGAGTCTCCTTTAAACTCTTTTCAGACTCATTAAATATGAAAATATTGTCGAGCTATTGGCCTCTCCAGCTCGCTAAAGTGATTGGAAGTGCCACCCGTCTTGTATATTTTAATATTTTTTAGACCTAAAGGATCATCCCATGAAAAATATAGAGCACTTTTCTTTTTCGACTCGCTAAAGTGATCGGAAAATTCATCCCTTTTGTATTATTTTATCCTTTTTCAGACTTAAGGGATTATGCTACAAAAAAGAACTGTTGGAGTTTCCTTTTCATCCCTTTTCAAACTCTTTAAACATGAAAATGACTTAGTTATACTTGTCATTAAACTCATTAAAACAATAGCGACAAACTTGTCCACCCAGACAAGAACGAGTTTCACTGTCGCTAGGTTCACTAAAACATAGCGACAGGTTTGCCCAAAGGGAAAATTATAGAAAAAGCATATGTTATCCTCCTCAAGCTTGACAAAAATAAAGAGGTACTGGTAAGCAATTACTGGGGAGAAAGGGAAGAAAACTTGAAGAATTTTATTGGTAGCAGGTCGCTCTTAAACATGACACTTTCACTCCATCACCATGATTGAGTCGGCTTGGATTATTCCGTTCACCGGTCATATCACGATTGGTCCTCCATACCATCCATTTTTTGGGGTTAACACTACCAATCCATCTCAGTGTCGCCGATATGTTCAAGAGAAGTCATTCAGAGAATTCACCATCTAGTTAATGCCTCATCCACTACAATACCTTCACCCTCCATTTTTCATGACCACCATTCCTGAACCTTGTATCATCAGATCGTTTTCATCTCCATAAAATCATTTTCTTCATTTCATGTCATAGATGTGGGATACATTAAGGCCCTCCTATGACGGGTCACTTCTTGTCGACATCAGCTCATTATCCAAGAAGTTGACCTAGAAACAACCCTTTCAGTACTTTGAAGCTTGCATGCCTCCTCAATGGAAAGTTTCTCACTTCCGACGATAGGTTTACATCAATGGCCTTCGACCGAAAGATTTTGCGTGGTGTTCGACATCAGATCATATATTTACACCACGTGAATTGTATTGTAGTACGTTGAGGGTCATTATCATTATCGGTGATTCCTCTTGCGCCTGTTAACATCTTACATTATTGGCTGGTAATCAGGCGATATCTTTCCATGTTCGACTTGAGGATATCTTTTCACATGGATCGACTTGTACATCGGGTGAAGATTGAACGAGTTTGAAGACCCTAGATCTAGTTTCATCCATCCGGGCTGTGATATATTCAGGAATATAAAGACATCAAATGTACACAGAAGTTGCACAGATGATCATCCAAGCTAAGGGATGATGACTCTACATACAAAGAATCACCAATATGCAACTGCAGACGATTATCTGTCCTATGTACATGAAAATGAATTTATAAAGCTGAGAATGGGAATGACGGCCTCAACTAGATCATGAAAATAATATGATGATGATGTATTGTATTGTATCTTATATAGGCACCTTATAGTTCAAATACCTCAGATCCTCATGATAAAGCATTTCAGTTGAAATCAAAAGATTTACGACTTCATGCTTTAGGGGGCAACTGTTATAGAAATATTTGAGCACTGCAACCCCAATCTTATATGTCGATAAAACAAGGGCTCTTTAACCCCTAAAAGTGTTGTTTCATATCCTAAAGGATCATGGTCAACTGATTACATCATTCCCCAAAAGTTCCACTTGAAAAACCACTAAGAACTGGCCAAAACTGGACCATATGACTGCTCCACTGTCAGGGTGCGATGCATACTAACTCCTACACTTTTCAGGTGTGATGCATACTAAAGAGGCCTTTTGTGGGGTGCGATGAGTGAGAATGGATAAATGTCCGAGATAGTTTGCTAAGTGGATGCTCATGGAATCTTCTAGAAACTTCTCCTATGACACTTGCCTCTTTGAATTCTCCCAGGGATGAGTAAGAGATCTAAGAAATCTCCAAGTGGAACCAAGAACTACAAGTGGAATGACACTAATTAAAAACCTAGAGATGACTCACACCCTTGCAGACATCTATAAATGGATCCCTCATCTAAGAGATCTAGAGGCTGGAATTTTGTAATTTGTAAGGAAGTGCTGATAGTTTGTATTTGAGAAGGAGAATTGTATTGTTGGGTGATCTTGCTTTTCATGAGGTGAAGAGGGCTTTGATGCTGGGAGGATGATGCTAGATCATACAGCTGGGTTGTAATTCTCCCTTCTATTTTAATAAAGTTCTTTGAGTTTTCCTCCATACAATCATGTACTTGTGAGTCTTGTTATTTGTGAATGCCATTGTATGTTCAATGTATTTCTGATTTTGCATTGTTTATGATATAATAGGCTGAGATGCTTTGATGGTGTTTTGTTACTTTGTTTCTACATGTATTCTCTAAGTGGGAGAAGTAGGAGAGGAGTTGCAAGCTCTATCAAGGGGGAGAGAAATCAAGCAAGGAATCAAGCGGAAGATCCAGGTTGGTCCCTTTGCTTCTCTCTTATCTATCATACATAGAGGAAATCACAAACTGATTTGATTGTTTGTTTCTAGGATAGCTGCCAATCCTAGTGGGGCTTGCAGATCAAAAAGACACTAGTTTTCCCAGAAATACCTTGGAAGGTGGATTAATGGGTCCAACAAAGTCCAAAGCCCATTTTTAAAATGGCTTTAGATGTACCTGTGGCTATAGTGGCATTTCATCCGAGGTAGTTGGTCTACCCATGTGTTGGCAACTATCACAAATTCTCACATACTTCTTTGAATCTTTGAAAATTGATGGCCAACAGTTTCCAAGGTTAAGGATTTTCTGTGCGGTCCTCTTGTTTGCAAAATGGCCACCACAAGGTTCATCACAACAAGATTTTAGTATGTCAATAATTTCATCCTCTCTGATACATCTTCTAATAATTAAATCATAACCAATATAAAACAATTCTCCATTAACCCATGAATATCTTGCAATTTTCTTGATCAATCTTTTCTTCTCCTTTGAGCTGAATGATGGAGGTATCTTCCCTGTGGACAAGTACTTAGCTAAATCAGCATACCATGGTGTTAATATTGAAATTGCAAATAAATGTTCATTGGGAAATGAATCTTCAATTGGAATAGCTTCACCTGGATTTTGTAGTCTAGAAAAGTAATTTTCTACCTGGTTCTCTTTCCCTTGTCTATTCAGCACCGTGAGATTAAATTCCTATAGTAATAATAAACATTTGTGATCCTGCCATTAGTTATAGGTTTTTTCATTAAGTATCTAATGGAAGAGTGGTTAGTGTGAACAAAGACTTCATAACCAGTTATGTAGTGACAAAATTTGTTCACAATATGTATGATTGCAAGCATTTCCTTCTCAGTTACTGTGTAGTTGAGTTCATTAGGAGTCAAATTTTTACTAATGAAGTAAAAAACATAAGTTAAACCATCTTATTTCTGCCCTAATGAAGCCCCCACTACTGTATCAGATGCATTAGTGGAGATGTGCAAAGGTGAAGTCCAATTGGGTCCCCTCAAAACTTGAGTTGTGGACAATTTATCTTTAAGTTTATGAAAAACATTTTGACAAGCATCATTCCAATTGAAAGACACGTATTTTGCAAGAAGCTTAAACAAAGGCAAATCTATCTTACTAAAGTTTTCAATAAATCTCCTATAATAGCTTGCATAACCAAGAAAGCTTCTTACATCTTTTTGATTTGTTGGAATTGGCAATTTGGCAATAATTTGAATTTTGGTTTGATCTACCTTGATTCCCTCGGAAGAAACATGATGTCATGAGACTATTCACTCATTCAACATCATATAACATTTTTCATTGCTTAAAACCAAGTTGGTTTCTATACATCATTTTAAACATTTCTCAAGATTTTGCAAAGAATGGTCAAAGATATCACCATATACTGAAAAATCATACATATATACCTCAACACATTCATGAACCAGATCAACAAATATTGCTAATACTACTCTCTGAAATGTTGTTGGAGAATTACACAAGCCAAATGGTAAAACTTTGTAGGCATGTGTGTCCCAGGGACAGGTATGTGTTGTTTTGTCTTGGTCTTCTAAGGCTATGTTGATCTGATTGTAACCGCTAAAACCATCCAGGAAGGAAAATGACAATTTTCCAGCTAATGTATCCAAAACTTGGTCAATAAATGGCAATGGAAAATAGTCTTTAAGGGTGGCTTTATTCAATTCTCTGTAGTCAACAAAAACTCGCCACTTACCATTTTTCTTGGGGACTATCACTAGTGAAGATACCCACTAGCTGTCAAAGATGGGATAAATGAAATTTACTTTTAGTAGCTTCTGCAATTCATCTCTTACAATCTCTTTAAGCATGGGATTCATCCTTCTCTGTGGCTGCCTCACTGGTCGAATAATAGTGTTTGTATAGATATGGTGAGTGCATGTTTCTAGGTGAATTCCCTTCATGTCAGTGTAGTCCCAAGCAAATTCCTTTTGGTATTTGGTCAACAAATTAAGCAATTTCTGTTATTGATATGAATCTAAAAATGCTTTGATGTTCAATGTTTTTCTTGGGCTGATTTCTACAGTCTTGATTTGTGTGTTTGTAATGGAGTTGATTGGAAAGATACCTTCAAATAATGTTTTCAGAGAATATATGGACAAGTTTCTTGAAAGATTTGTGCCAATATTTGATCTGCAACTGTGTATTGTTCATTTCTTAATTCCTCTGAAACATCAGGTTGAGAGATAAACATTTCCACCAAATCTTCATTATTGTCTTCCCTGAAATCATAAATTTGATTGATGCTTAAAAAAGATTGTATTTCTTCCTTATCATTGTATTTATCATCAAGCCATAGGTTATGTGTTACTACTGGAGCTTGGGCTAATGGGTATAAGGTAAGTTCTTTTCTCTCTGTTCCTTTAAAAATGATCATATTATCCGATCTACACCCAATAAATGCATCATCAGTTGCCAACCATGGTCTGCCAAGTATGAGAGGGTGTCCTCCTAAATTTGACTTTGGCTGGAGAACTAGGAAATCAACTGGATACTCCCAAGTGTCTAGTGAAACAATTATATCTTCCAATATCCCTTCAGGAATGAATTTAGAGTGATCTGCTAATTCCAAAACAATTGGTATTGACTGTAAATTTGTCAGCTGTAAATTTTTCGTTGTATCTAATGTCATGACATTTATTGCATCTCCCAAATCAATGAGAGTATTTGGAATGGATATTTTGTTGCTGATTGTTGTAACTCTAGGTATACCATGGTCAACATATTTCTCCATAGAAATGACATTTGACATAAGGCCAACTAAATTGCCAATAACGTGAATGGTTTGCGGATTAAATATTTTCTTTGCAGAATTTTTAAGGTAGAGTTCTTTGATGGCTTTGGTATAGATTGGAATATCCTTAATTGCTTGGAGCAATGGAATTTTCACATACACATTTCTCAGCTAATCCAGAACATCAAATTGTGGTAGAGATGTGGTTAATTTTGGTTGAAGTAACTGCTCATGATAAGGAGGTGACTGCACTATCCTAATTTGTTTACATTGTTCTAAATAATCTTGTTTACTGCGTGTTGGAAATTTGTGTTCATCAATTTTATTCGAACTCTCTTTCATTGAAACAGGTGGAGGTGAAGCTTCTGCGTGAAGAGTTCGACCAGATCTAAGTTCTATGATTTGCAGAGGTAGAATTGGGTATGATGGTCCCTCATCCACACTGTACGCTGGTCTGTCCAGTTGATTATTTGGATTAGTTACTGGTTGAGCAAGTAGCTGCGTAGGTTTAGGAGGTTGATTAGATGGTAATTGTAGCTGTGGTTTATTCATTGGTACAAGAGCAGGTAAGGTTTTATGAGGATTTTTCTGTTGATAAGCAATTAGTTGCTGAGGGTATTCATGTGTGTACTTTGGTGGATATGGCTAAGAATATTGTTGCTGATACTGTTGAGGATATGGGTTTTGAAATGACTGCTGATATTGCTGAGGTGATTGTTGAGGAAACTACTGAGGATATGAATATCCTCTCCATCCCTATTGTGGATAAGAATGTTGCTGCTGATTAAACCAATTTTCCCATGGAATAGGTACATTCCAAGAATTCTGAACAATCATTTGATAATTTGCTGGATTTGGATTTTGAAACATACCTGGAGGTCTTGGCTGCCATGGTCTCCGAGCTCCCACAAAATATAAGTTCTCCATCTCTGCATTAGCTTCCAAATTATAACTCCACAAAACTTTCATCTTAGAGCAGTCAGTAGTGTCATGATTTTATGTACAAGACCCACATATCTGAACATTATCTAATGGACATTCTTTCAAAGCATGTTTTTTCGACATTTAGGACAAAATATAGGCAATATTTGTTCTTGTTCATCTTGTCTTTTCTTTTCTTTCAAAGTGTCTATTTGATTTCCCAAAGTGCTTAAGAGGTCTGTTTTAAAATCTTCAAATAGATTTCCTAGTTCAGCTCTAGTAATATTTCAGGTGGCAGATTTAATGATTCTAGATGTCGTAGTTCTTCTTCCATTTATTGATCTACTTTTGGAGTACTTCTGACACAAGTTAGCAATCTCATCAAAAGGTAAATTAGAAATGTCCTCTTTACCCATGAGATTGAGGTCATCTATATATTCATTCCGGATGCCCTTAAGAAATATTGTTCGAATAAGATCAGAAGACATGGCTCTATGTTTTGATTTTTACAGATTGTATGAAAATATTTCCAAGTATTCTTCTAAAGTCTCATCTTCTTGTTGATTCATTCTAAATATGTCATCTTTAGAGTCTTTTGATTGAAAATAACGTTTATAATTTTTCAAATATTTTTCTCATGTTATCCCAATTAGTGATTGTGTGTTTACCTAATCCTATGAACCACCTAAATGCTGCTACTTTTAATATGGCCAGAAAAATTCGAAGTCTGTGTGCATCATCGGTATATCCATAGGTTCGGCATACTATATCAAATTCAAACAAAAATGAATCAGGGCCTTCAGATGCCATACCATAAAAGTTTGGTAATACAGAAGGTGTGATATTTTTCATTTTAATTTCCTCATCCATGTATTCTCCTCTTTCTTGAATTGGAAATTTAAATGTTGATTCCTCTTTTTCTGGTGGATTTTGATTCCCTTCGAATAGAGTATCATTTCCTTTTTTTTCTTAAATCTCTCTTTGTCTTCTTCTTTCTTCCACTTGTCTCTCATACTCTCTGAGTTGTTCTACAGTAGGTCCTCTAGATCCTCCGTCTTCAGCCATTGTGATATGTGACTTGTCTAAGGCTTCTATCTCTTCTTCCTGTTTTGATTCTTGAGAAACAATTTATTCAAGGATAAGTTGTTGGATTCTTGTACTACTCTATTTTATTTTCCTACTGTAGAATGCTAAGATATATGTCTTTTCTTTGCCTCATAAGCTAGCTAGTAGGATTTGTCTTTCAACGAGAGTAAGTCTCTGGCTTGATCTTTGTCTTTCCTCAAGTTCTCCCATAATAACTTTTCCAATTGGTGTTGTGTACTCAATCCTCTCTAAATTTTCTTCTCCCAATGGAGGGTTAGTTATTAGGTGGGGGGTTTTTGTGAATCTTCCTTTTTCATCCCTAGGTCTAGACATAAAGAATCATGGCTTAAAGAATTACTACTAAGTCCGTGTTTTTGTTGTTTTGTTTATTTAAGATTTTTTAAAGATTTTTATAATAATCTTCCTAGTTGAACCTCCTCGGCAACGCCGCCAAAATGTTGGGCCTTACTTACTGATGTAAATCATGCTTCAATTTCTCTGTCAACCCGAGTAGGTACACTTAGAGGTGTTATTTAATATATATAGATATAGAAGAATTTTGGTTTCTAAATGATAGCTTAGTGTGGAAAAATCAACAATGCTCTTTTACAAGAGGTTTCTCTTTGTCTTTTTAACACTTAAGAATTTACTTAAATGAAACAAATCTAATTGTCTATATGGAAAACAGAGTACTAATTACTTATCACACAAAACAATAAATGAAATATGTAGCTTTGGAGATCAACAATAATGGAACCTCTTACAAGGTTCAGTCAACAAACTACCAATTGAGCTCTGCAACTACAAATCATAACCAACAAACAACAAACTATAGATCAAGCTATGAGATAAAAACCATGAAATAGAAAGCACAATTGCCAAATTTCGAGATGAATATCAATTGATTTTTTCTTACAAAACTCTTTCACAATAGATGCGGATCTCTTCAGCTAACAATTTCCAATAATGTAAACTTGTAGCATATGAATTAAATGACAATTCTAAGTATCAGATCTATCTATGCAATTGTAAAAGAGAATTCAAGGAAAGTGTACCAACTCTGTAGTGGGGGCCCTCCACACTTTGTAAGAACACCTTAGACTAATTCAAATGAAGAAAACTGCTAGATCTGAAACATAAATATGGACTCCAACATTGTATCTCTGTATTCAAGTCTGGAAATCAAAAATACATAAATTGTGTTCCCAAGTTTTTCATGTATCAACAACTACTAACTACATAATTCTCCTTTTGAGTTATTTATCATAAATCTTCACAACAGGAGGAAGCTATTCGTACTAATCATAATCCTAATGAAATCCTAACAATTACATCAAAGGAGGTCGAATTAGTTCAGATCCTCAATTTGAGCAAAATCCCAAAAATAGAAAAAATTGTTCACAAAATCTAGAATTTTTGCTAAAATGGCTGGGTTTGACGAGCGTTGACCGACCATATATAATATTCAAATCCAAGGGTAGATAGGTATTCCACCATCCTTATACATTTAGGATAAAACCCTAGGTCTTCAAATTTTCCAACTTGTCCTGCAACATGTCAAACCATGGAGCCATTATAGGAAGTTACAACAACTTGTAATTTTCTGGAAATTTCCAATTTCAACACAAAAATTCCTAAGATTAATTCCAAGATAAAAATAATGGAAATAACATTATATCAATAAGTTTCTAGGGAATATGGAGGAAATTTAAAGGCTAAATAAAGGAAAATGATGAATAAAAGAGGGTTTTTAAATAAAATAATCAGTCATAAATTGGTACCAACAATGGATATGTGATTTCTCCTAGAACTCTTGATGGATGGGCAGAGATAGGAAAATTCTTGTGGATATGGGGAAGAAAGTTGGAGGCATCCAAGATTTTTGGTGTGAATTATTTATGTATTGGTTAGGTGAAATCACTATGGTTGATGGTTAAGGTGGTTTGGCATTTGGAAGCCTTGATTGGTTCTAGTTTGGTTTAACACATGTGATTCCACATTATTGCTTGGAATATGGCACATGGGTGATTGGATGAAAGAGAGATTTGGTTCAGCCCAATATATGGTCCGGTGATACATGGAAATCCATGACTTGGTTGGAATTTTCATATGTTAATGTGAACTATTTCCTTATTATGATATATGAACACATGTAATGGTATGATTGTGTTGATCTTATGGATGGTTAGTCATGGATTTTATTATGGCTATATGTTGGTTACAGGCATGGTTGAATGATGTTATCTTACTATGGATATTCTTCATGATTTGATTAGTTATGGAATGGTTAATGTATGCATGGGCTAACTAGTGTTGTTGCAACTATCTTGAGAGGGAATTGAGCCTTCTTGATGATTCTCTGATGAAGTTAAGAAGATAATTATCAGATATGTGTTCATGACATGTAGTTACTATGTCTACTACATGTTAGACAAAATGTTTATCATGTGACTGACCTATTTGAGAAACTTATAGCCTTAGTATTAATTATACATACTTTTTGTCATTCGAGAATGTGTTCTGAAGAGTTCTGGGAAGTACTGAGAAATGGCTTGTAGGTTAGCCCTGAAAAATTGGCACAAATCTCACAACCACACCCTCTAAAATTGATAATTTCATTTATAACCTCATGGAGGAAAGCTTATGCATGTGGTTTAATCCTTACAATCATATTCATAGTGGGTCAAACCTGCGGTTGGGGTGTAAATATTGAGAAGAGAAATTTATAGCTTAGGGATTGATCACTAGTGGTTGTTGTTAGTCACCTGGGTGATCTAGTGTCCCCGAGGGATGGTAATATGTTTTTGGTTAGTAGACCCCACTTCCATAACTAAAACTTGGAGTTTAGGTCAGATCATAGTAACACTCAGCTCATGTTTACTCTAGAACGCTTGTAAAAGTGGGTAAATGTGGGATGGGGTGATTACAGGGTGGTATTAGAGTGAGGTTGCAACACTGAACCTTTAGGTAAATGTAGATTTTTTATGCATGCATGTCAATTGTTTATATGTTTATCATCGATGCATATTATCTATTTATTGTCATGCTTATGATATCCATGTATGAGTTGGTATGCTTGTGATGTTGTATTATGCTAATCTGGATTGGCTTGTGTATATGCAATAGCCTTCCCTGAGATACCAGAGGTATGTTTTTAATTATGTTTTACATAACTAACAATGGCATATAGTAGGAAATATAAGGTTAAGAGAGAAAGAGAAGAATAGTTTAGTACAAATCATACGACTCTCTGTACAAGATGGAAAATACCTTGCTAGTGTTGAAAATGCAACAAGAAAATCCTAATTTAATTTTGTCCTTGAATTATATTAGGAATAAAATTGTAGTTCGACATCACAAGACAACTTGTACGAGTTAACTAAGTTAAATTGACTTAGTTGGCTTAGTTAATTCAATTTGAGGGTCTAACTTGAGTCATGTAAAGTGTTTCCTACATCATAGGTGTTGGGTCAAGAAAAAGGTATGTTTTCTCCTTGGTAATAGCTTTATTTAGCACTCATCCTCACATGATTATCTTTGTTTATGGACAAAAGTAGAGGAAATAACAACTAAAGTTGGGTAAAGGTAATCAGTAACAAATTAGACAAATCTAAGCAAGAAAAACTGATTTTTACTATATTTATGTGTTGAAGACATGAATTGAATGATAGTTGTTCAATCGACAGAACAACATCATCTCATAAAGGAAAAATACAACATCAGAGGAAAAGTAGGACAATGGAAGACCGTGCAGACCACTGCTATTTTATGATAGAATCAGAATGAGTATTGTGAAATCCTCAGGATACCCTGATCCCGAGGATTCACTTTTATCTATTTACTTTTCTAATTGTTATATATAAGGCCGAAAGGAAAACTACACGACTAGTTCATAAATTCACAGTTTACAATTATTCCTTTGGACATATAATACTGTTACTTTGGTGATGTTGTAACTCTATTATTCTTTTTAATGAAGAAGACTGCGTTTAAATCATAATTATATTCTGAGTATCTCATAGCGGAGACTTCTAGTGACTTTGGGCCCAGTCAAGAGAAGATCTACTGCTTCGTCTGTGCTATAATCTTTTCTATTTTATTCTTTACTGTTTGTTAATGTTAAGTTAATATCATTTTGATTATCGTGAGGATTGTGGATTCCGATTTGCTTTTGCTGTTCATTCGAGATTCAGATTTATCCATGTGTTATATATGAGTAATGCTTTTGGTTGGATTGGTTATGTTAGTTCCAACATTAGATTGCTGATTCATTCCAAGTAATGTTATCATAAAATTGAGAGATAGAATTGATCACTTTCCACAATATAGTTATTTGCTATTTAGATATCATTTGCTGTTCAATTATCAGTTGCTATTCAATTGGGATTTGTTGTTCAATTATAATTTGCTGTTCAATTGTCATAGTTCTCTTTAATGATTAAGTGAGTTAGTTTCAATTCCATTTAAGATTGCCAAGTGTGATTCTTTACAATTGTATTTAGATTCATTTGCTTTCATGATAGGTTAAGTAGAATTTCAAAGTGTGTTATGAATTTCTTTCAGAGTTACTTCTTTCAAATTTTTTTGGATTGAGTTTGAAAAAGATAGTCATTAGCAATTGCAACGATTTATTATTATTTAACCTCTGAATTCACTGCATATATAGTGCTAGCACTCTTGAAATAAAAAGACTTGCCTTGGGTTGACAATTAATGTAGGAATTAAGATTGCATGTAAAAAGACATCTTAGTGCACCAACATTTTGGCGTCATTGCGAGGGAGAGTGTTTCAAAGAGATTTCCTTTTTATCTTGCTGCAAAATAATTGGATTTTAAAAATGGGAGGTAAGAACCTACGTACCTAGCAAGGAAAGTGCTTTCTTACCAGCCCGCTTTTCAACAAAATCGTAGAGGTTAAATAGGAATATGTTTTTATGAATGACTAGGAATAGAAAGATAGAAAAAGATTATAACCCCCCACCTAAATCCAAAAAACCCAGGGGATCAGTGAACCTTGGGAGAACAACCTTTATATACGAAATTGTAAGAAAAGCATAGTCTCAAGCAATAGTAGGATTCTGGGTTGTATCTGGAAAAAGTCCCACTGTAATCCCTCAGGTAGCAGGTTCACCATCTGCAAGTTATGCTGAGATTCAAAGCCAAATTGGAGGATATGAATAGAGTCTTCCAATCACAACGAATTTACATTATGATCCTCTACAAGATGGAAATTCATGTAACTTAAGAGAAGGAGGGGGAGAAACCAGTGGAACTACTAAGGCAGGACCTCAGCTGTCAGAATAAGGGTCTCCTATGATCCCGAATCTAGGTAGTGTTGCAAAGGCAAACCAGATTGCTAATCCTCCACATACTCAAAAAGCACCCCTTGAAATCCCTGAAGGATATTGGAACATCTTTGACCAAATGGAAAATCAACCACCTCAAGGTCAAACCTCGACATTGGAATACCCCATAGTCGACCAAGTAGCTAATGCCCCCATGAAGGCTATTACTCTACAAAGCATCCCAACTTTTCATGGGATGATCACAGAGGACATTGATGCCTTCTTGTTTGAATTTGATGTCCTCGACAGAGGGTATGACTACACCACTGACCCTCAAAAGCTAAAACTATTCCCTTCTACTTTGAAAGGAGCAGCTTTAAGATGGTTCATGGGTCTGGGTGGGCATACTATCAATTCATGGGATGATATGAAGACTTCCTCCCTCACAAGATACCGGGACTTTTCCAAGACTAGGGAGCTAAATGATGAAATATTTAAGATTGTTGCAAAGGATAGTGAAAATCTAAAAGAATACATCGAGCGGTTTCATTATAACTTACATAGATCTCCACACACCACCTCACCAAAAGAAGTCCTAAGAGCTATCTTAATTAAAGGAATGAAAGAAGAGTGGATAGAAAATCTAAACTTAATGGGGAAGGGGATATTTCTCAAGAATATTATGATTAAATCGTTCACTTGTGTATTAGGTGTTCATGAGTAAGCATACGCACAGGAGAAGGAAGCCAAGATCCCATGAGCAGGGGAAACAAACCCCACAGTGGAGGCGTAACATGAATGGAAATCGATAACCTCCTGGAAGTTTTCAAGACGGACACTCTGGTCACCCTCACGAGGCAGTTGGATGTCTTACAGGCTTAATAGAAACAAGTCTTAGCAAAGAAAAACTTGGCCCTTTTTTGCCCACACTGTCGAAAGAAGCAAAGTCAATGCGAGTGTCCATTAGACATGGTTCAAACATGTGCCATTTGTACCAAGGATCATGCCACTGAACAATGTCCATCACTCCCAGGACTGAAAGAAGTGTTCAAGGAAGCAGAAGAAGAGACAGAGCTAGTATATCTAATGAACCAGCGTCGACAGTGGCAGGCTAGATCTATAGGTATGTCACAAGATGCATCCTAGTTCTTTCCTTCCTCACAATTTAATCAACAACAGAACCCTGGGGTAGCATGGAAAGGCCAATCACCTTACTTGAATTGGAAACCTCAGCCATTCCCTATGACACCATGGTCAACTCAATCCTTTTCGGGTAATGGCTGGCCAAATTCTCCTTTTACTCTTATTTGGCAGGGTAATCCCTATCCATCCCAGTGGCCTGCCTCCACTTCTCAAAATCTGAACTAGTCTACAAAATGGCAGGGAACTTTGGGAATATACACTACTCCTATGGGTACAGGTCCTCAACCTCAACTTGCATTATCAACTCCTTATCCATTACAACAAAATCCTCAGCCTCTTCTGTGCCCTCAACTGCCAGCTCAACTGAATCTGAATCCCAATAACATACCGGTTTAGTTGGTGTAGATTGTCGAAAGCTCAGACTATGAGATGGAACAAAAAGAATGTAATGAACTAAGATTGAGGTTAGGACATATCATCACCCCTGAGGAAAATAGGGATCAACCATCAATTAAGATCGAAACATCACCTATACTTATACCACCATCTGTAATTGATACTGAAATAAAACAAGGAGAACAAACAGATCAACATAAAGATCCCGAGGAAATCATAGTCACTTCTCCCCTGTTCCCCAAAAGGTTAAAAATACCTAAGACGATTTTTACCCAGATTTTGATCTTTTAGGGGAACTAAAAAATCTTTGTATAAAAATTTCGCTCCTCTAGGCCATTTAGGACATTCCCATTTATGCTAAAACAATTAAAGAGTTATGTGTAAAGAAGCCTGTGAGGAAAGAAAAAACTTCACCTACCATTCATGTTGTAGGAACATTATCTGATTTACCCTTGGGAAGGGAAACTCTGGTAAATTATGAAGATTCTGGGAATCCCATAGTGATAGTTCAAATATATGTTGCTCTTTTCCCAATATGCTAGTTGATCTGGGTGCAACCATTAACATTTTAACAACATAAAACTGTCAAGCACTTGATATTACAACCTTGGAACCAACCACCACCTTACTAGAACTTGCTAACCATTCGGTGGTAAGGCCAGGAGGAACTTTACAAAATATTACGGTTTCTGTTGATTCATGGGAGTATATAGTAGATTTTCTTGTTATAAACCCAAAGAGTCGATTGGATGGGCACCCTCTGATATTGGGCCGACCTTGGTTGGTGACAACTGATGCATATATAGGCTACTGAGAGGGCAACATGACTATTGCAAAGGGGGATGCTGTAAAAATTCTTGTTTTATATCCCCCTGCCAAGCCAAGTCTGCCCATTGTAAAAATATGTAAACAACCACTAGCATACCTGGAAGAAAGCATCCGTTCACCACTCACAGTAGCAGAGGCACTTGAATTCAAAGATCAAACTAAAGATGATGTTATCAACAACTTTATCAATCAACCAACTATGAGCAATGTAAAGTGTCAAATGTTAAAACAAATTCAGAATAATGAAGCCTTGGAATATCCCTTGAAGGATACCGATGATCAGCACATCCTAACGACTGTTGTTCATAATAGCAAGGCTGTGGAAATTAAACCAGGCAATATTTTAAACATTAATGATAGCCTGGACAGTGATCAACAACAAAATTTCATTAAGGTCCTGCAAAAATATAAAGGGGATTTTGCCTGGGATTATCCTCACATGAAGGGTATAGATCCAAAATAGTGTACACATCACATCTATACTAAAAAGGATGCTCGTCCTATCCGGTAGCCTCAGCGGAGATTGAATCCGCATCTCAAGGACATTGTGAAAGAAGAGTTACAGAAGCTACTGGATGTGAATTTCATTTATCCTATTTCGGATAGCAAATGGGTTTCTCCATTGGTGGTCGTCCCCAAGAAAAATGGGAAGTGGCATATCTGTGTGGATTACCAGGAATTGAATAAGGAAACATAGAAAGATCATTTCCCTCTTCCCTTTATTGATCAGGTCCTTAATACCTTGGTAGGGAAGAAGTTCTTTTCCTTTCTAGATGGCTTCAATGGCTACAATTAGATTCAAATTGCCCCTGAAGATCAAGACAAAATAACCTTCACCTATCCTTTGGGTACATTCACTTATAGATTGTTACCATTTGGATTATGCGATGCCCCAACCACATTTCAAAGAGATATACTCAACATTTTTGCCGACCTGATAAATAAGGGACGTGAGGTATATATGGATGACTTTAATCCATATGGGTATGACTTTGATCAGGCACTGCAAACATTAGAAAATGTTTTAGAATGATTCTGCTACCAGGTTATGTTTAAGCAATGCCAAGTGTCACATGATGATGAACAAAGGCACAATCTTGGGACATTATATTTCCGTAGCAGGGATACAAGTAGATCCAACAAAAATACAGGTAATTCTTTTACTACCTACACCCTGTACTCAGACGGAGGTACGTAGCTTCTTGGGATATCGAGGCTATTATCGTAGGTTTTTTAAAATTTTCACAAATTGCTGCACCTTTATATGCTTTAACTGGAAATGTTGATTTCAAGTGGTCTGACAAATGTGACACAACTTTTACAGGTTTAAAGAAACTAGTCTCGACGACACCAGTATTATGAGGACCAAACTGGGAGCTGCCTTTTCACATATCACAGATGCATGAGATGTAGCAATAGGTGTTGTCCTCGGCCAGGAGGAGGACATAAAACCATATGCTATATATATTAGAAAAAATCTTACTTCTATGGAGCTCAATTATACAGTAACAAGAAAAATAATTCTTAGCTGACATTTATGCCATAAATAAATTTAGATATTATATAACTCGCTACCAAATTTTTCTATATACTCATCACTCAACCATTCGGTATTTAGCTAACAAACCTATCACAAATGGTCGAGTGACTCATTGCCTATTGCTCTTGCAGGAGTTTGACATCACTGTAAAAGATTGTTCGGGGAAGGAAAACTCAGTCACTAATTTTCTGTCCCAAGTTCCGAAGATAAAGGATCCACTAGCAGTAGATGACCAATTTCTAGATGAACATTTGTTTTCCGTAGCAGTCAATACGCCATGGTACGTAGATGTGGCAAATTATCTGGTAGTGGGGAAGCTACCCAAGAATTTGAAAACAAGGGAAAGGAAACAAATCGTTTAGCGCAATGCTCGATTCTCTTGGATTGGTGGATATCTTTTTCACACAGGGTCCGATATGTGTATACGCAGATGCATTCACGAGGATGAGATTTATGACATCCTGAAGGCTGGCCATGACAAGCCCTGTGGAGGACACTTTGCAGATCGAAGGATAGGGCATAAGGTTCTACAGATGGGCTATTATTGGCCCATTATTTTTAAAGATGCTAAGAAATATTCACAAGCTTGCGATAACTGCCAAAGGATGGACCGACTTGGTCAATCTGATGAAATGCTGCTGCAGCCCCAACTAGTCATAAAACCCTTCAAACGATGAGCGTTGGAATTTGTTGGCCCATTCCATCTGCCATAAAATCAAAAAGCTTACATATTGGTTGCCACAGACTATGTGACGAAATGGGTGGAAACAATAGATTTACCAAGAGCTACAGAGGAAGCCGTGATTAACTTCCTCTTTGGGCTATTAATGTGGTATGGTTTACTGCAGGAAGTGAGAGCAGATGGGGGAGGGAAATTTGTAGGACACAAGAGTACAACCACTCTAAGAAATCATCACATTACACATAGGATCACTTCCCCATATCACCCGTAGGTGAACGGGCAGGTCGAAAGCACAAATAAGGTCATTGAAGCAATTTTGACCAAGACAATCTCAAGACATCAACGAGACTGGGCTACTCGATTTCTAGAGGCCTTGTGGGCCTATCGCATGACTTGGAGGAATGCTACTGGATACTCTCTGTACCAACTCGTGTTTGGAAAAAAACCTATTTTTCTGATTGAATTCGAAATAAAGACTCTAAGAATGACTCAGGAAGTGGGATTGGATTTAACAGAAGCCCAAACCAAGCGACTTCAAAAAATCAATGAACTAGATGAGGCTCAACTGCTTGCTCTACAACAAACTGCAATTATTCAACAACAAAGGGCAAAGTGGCTCAATAGCCTTATAAAAAAGAAGACATTTCAAAAAGGGGATTGGGCACTCCTCTATGACTCCAGATTCCAGGATTTTTTGGGCAAGTTACAAACAAGATGGGTTGGCCCTTATGAAATTCAAGAAGTACATAACAATGGTACTCTCACTTTGACTACCATTGACGGGTCTGACCATTATTTCAAGGTGAATGGGCATCGAGTGCGTCTCTACCAAAAACCACTCACCAAGGAGTCTTTCTACTAGCAGGTACATGAGGACCCCTCGCAAATCTTAGCTGCAGGGAGTGATGACCTGAAAACTTTTCTTTTGTAAAATTGTGATTTTGTTTAAATTGTAAATAATGTATGTGTTCTTTTCATTGATTGCAATTCAGTAGGCATCACCATGTAAATATGAGTTTTTTTTGGTAAGTGTTATTCAATCGATTGAATGATTTCTGTTTAATCGATTGAAAAACAATTTTTGCATTTTTTTGATTTTTTTTGTTCAATCGATTGAACAACACTTTTTACATTCTTCGATTCCACTGTTCAAACGATTGAACGATTGCTATTCAATCGATCGAACATCACTTTTACATTTTTCTTTTTGCAATTTTTCTGTTTAAATGATTGAACAATTGCTGTTCAAACGATTGAACAACACTTTTGCATTTTTGATTTGTTGTTCAAACGATTGAACGATTGCTGTTCAATCAATTGAAAAATAGTTTTGCGTTTTTTTCTTTTCAATTTTCACTGTTCAAACGAGTGAACGATCGTTGTTCAATTGATTGAACATCATTTCTGTGTTTTTGATTTTTCCATTCAAACGATTGAATGATTGCTATTCAATCGATTGAACAACACTTTTTTGTTTTTGATTTTCTGTTCAAACGATTGAATGATTGTTGTTCAATTGATTGAACAACACTATCGCGTTTTTTCTTTTCGATTTTTCCTATTCAAACAATTGAACGATTGCTATTAAATCGATTGAACAACACTTTTGCACTTTTTGTTTTTGATATTTGTTGTTCAAACGATTGAATGATTACTATTCAATCATTTGGACAACACTTTTGCATTTTATTTTCGATATTTTCTGTTCAATCGATTGAACGATTGTTGTTCAATCGATTGAACAACAATTTCACATTTTTGATTTTGCTGTTCAAATGATTGAATGATTGATGTTCAAGCGATTGAACAACACTCTTGCGGTTTTTTTCTTTTTTCCTTTTCAATATATACTGTTCAAACGATTGAACAATTGTTGGTCAATCGATTGGACAACACTTTCGCGTTGTTTTCATTTCTATTTTTGTTGTTCAAACGATTGAACAATCGCTGTTCACTTGATTGAATAACACTTTTGAATTTTTTGAATTTTTCCGTTCAATCAATTGAACGATTGCTGTTCAATCAACAACAATTTTGTTTTCTTTTCGATTTTGATGTTCAATCAATTGGACGATTGATGTTCAATCCATTGAACAACAATTTTGTTTTCTTTTTGATTTTTCTATTCAATCGGTTGAACGATTTTTGTTCAATCGATTGAACAACACTTTTTGTGCTTTTTATAGGAAGAATTGTGATTTATTTTATTGCTTCATCGTCGGCCATTGTGCCATCTTTATTTTTTCTTTTATGTTTTGAATAAACACCATCTGAGTGGATTTGTGCTAACATAAAGAAAAACAGTAATGTCAATACCATTATGACCTATGAAGCCTTTTGATGGTTATCTTTATTCAAAAGCTGATATGGTGCATCTCTATAATGACTGGTTGAACATATTTTCTTTTTACACATCATAAAATGATTCATTATTTTAAAACCATGCTGGCTTATTTTTCACACTTTCAAATGGATAAATCCCTTTGATATGATGAGATGGGGGTAAAAGTATAAACTTTCATTGGATTTTTTCTTACTTCTTATACCATCCCTAACTCTTAAGGAGTAAATGAGCCTCCCTCTTTTTACAATAAAAGCATCAAAATATGAAAATACAATAAAAAGAAGATAGGGGGCCTCATCACGAGACAACCTACCATGATCATAAAGATGTAATCGGTAACATTCCATATTGGCCACCAAACCAAGGTAATGACCTTCTTGATAATTAAAACTGTCAGAAGGACAGGGTGTCTCATCACGAGCCAACCTGATCACTTTGTTATATCTTGGTGAATGGCACTATGATTATCTGGTCACCATGCCAGTATAGTGGTCTCTTTATGACAAGAAAAGAAAGAATCATTTACATGATAAAAGGAGGACTTTGACTCATTTGTGGGGTTAAAACCAAACCTTGTCAAGGCTATGAACACCTACTGGTAGTAGTGGCTCTGCTTGTGGTATCAGAGTATTATCTTACACTGCTAAATGCTCTCTATTCTATTACCGCCTATGAATTAGTTTCTAAAGGAAATTTCCCATTTGAACAACACCCTTACAAGCCAACATGCATGGTAACTTATGTTATGTATTCATTATATTATATTTGTCCAATCAATTCATGACAGTCATTAATACTTACCGCCAATTATGCGTTTGCTACTAATACCACTTAAGGTGAAAATATTTTGACATAATGATTTAAATATCTATTTTTTATTTTTCTACCATTTTACCTCTAATATGTGTATTGCTTTAATTTCTTTGTCATAAGTCATGCTACTTTTATGGATTGGTTGCCTGCATTTATGAATTACCAATTCTTTCTCTTTCTTTCACATGCTTGGCAGACGTGGACGCCCTTTTCTCATTGGAAGGGGCATGGTCTGTGTATGAACAACCTGTGTGAAATTTATGGATAATTGAGTGATAATTATTAAATTGATTTATGGGTAAAGGACTGCATGATGAGTGTGTATGCATAATAATTATCAAAGTATTTATGATTGGAGAAAGGGCACCGACGATTATGGATGGAATGCAGATTGATTATGAGCATGCGTCAAATATTGCTGATGAGACAAATGACTTGACTATATATGTTTTTAATTCCAAAAACAACGTCATTTTTTCTGTTAATTGCTTTAATGTTCTTTGATGCTGTTCTAAACTGCGAAAGTTCAAGAGAAGTGCATGTGATTGAACCAGTCACAGGCAAACAAAAGCCATGGGAGGTAGAGCTGTTCGAAATGAACCCACGGTTCTCATGATATTAGATCAGTGTTGTGCAATTATCGAGCCCATTGGCTGGATGTAATATCTGAATAAATTGCAGGGATTTCATGAAGAAATGACACTCGAATTCCTACAGAATTTGCAGAATGGAAGAACCACAGTAAGAGGTAGGGACATAACAGTCTCTAAAGTGGTCATAGCCGAAGTCATTGGAATTACATCTGAGGAAAAAAAATGGAAATACAAGCACGTCCTTCTGTACAATGCGGTCGCAGTGTTCCAGGACCGAGGCGAGCAATTGGTGCAAACAGGGAAAGGGGTTCACCCTTCAACGTTAAGACAAACATGGCAGGAATTGGGAGTCATTGTGCAACGGTACATCACATGCGACGGTCGTTAGGATGTGGTAAATCCATGCCAACTTAAATTGTTAGCCATCCTAAAACATTAAATTTCAGTTAATTTTTTGTTTTATTGAATTGCCTATTGCATGATGTTGCTCGTTGAATTAGGAAAGATAAGGACGTACACATAGTCATAAGTCATAATGGATTGATCAAATTGATTATCATGTATGGACTGACCCAACAATAGCTAACTTGGGACAATATTGTAAATCCTACTCTGGCCCCACCTCTCGAAAACCCAGCAATAGAACAACAAGGGCCAAGAACCCCAGGTCTGAGAAGGACACTGAAAAGATAAAAATCCTCTGTGCCCTTGAACCCAACATAACATAGCCGCTCTGTGTGGGTGAAGTCCCAACGGCATACCCCAAATGAGGCCGGGCCATCTCACACACCACCTCCAAAGTCCCGCAAAATTCCCCTTTGCAAGACTATGAGGAAGAGGTGGCCAGGGTATTGGAAAACATGGGGATATTTGGTGAGGGAAGAGAACTATCTGAGACTGTTGAAGGACATAATTGTACCCCCAACCATTTTGCCTCTATTGACAACCCTGGTTATGATCAAACGATGCCATTTACTGATTTCTTGGAAGAATAGAGGGAACCAGTCCCTTCTGTGGAAAAACCCCTTGAAGCCAAGCTGCATGAAGAGGAAGCCATTAGAAATGAAAATTATGAAACAGATATGAGTCCAGTGGACTCCCCTAGTTGAAGAAAATCCTGCAGATGAAACCATGGGAGATGAAAATCAACTAGGCAATACTATATTTTTTAAGTTCCCTGAGGATGAGGCCTACCCAGAAGAAAACCTGGAGAACAATAACTGCTAAGGAGACACCATTTTATTGGGGTCTCCTGAGAGACAAATTCATGACAAAGAAGAGCTAGAAGGTGAAGCTCCATCAGGAGATACAGTTCCAATTGAAACCCTCCCTGATCCTGACACAATACCACCTCAACATGAACTTGAGGAAAATGTAGTTGCACCACTGCCGGTTGGAAGTCCCAGAATAAATAAGTCCTACAAGGACAGGCTTAGAAAAATTCTTAAAAAGTATAGAAAACATAAGAGAATAGTTGGGTTGCTAAGACATTGGTTGAAAGAAGCAATCGGAGCCAGAAAATTGAAAGTAGAAATGGATACCACAAGAACACAAACAAAACATTGTTCTGGAAAAGATGTTGAAACCCAAACTGAGATTCTTTTGGTCCATTCAAACGAAATTGAGACAGAGCCATGTCTTATAGAGGACACTAAAATGCAGACTGAAGACCCCTATGTTTTCTCACAGGAAACCCAAACAAACTACCGTATTGTGAACGTTGTCGTTCAAATAGATGCTGAAGGAAGCATCCCAATTGATTTTTGCATAATTCAAGAAGCAGCCAAAGCTGCTGTCTAAATTGAGCCTATGGAGACATAAGACATTGAAGCCCAAATAGAGGAGACACCTACTTACATTCCATTAGTAAGGGAGGCATTTATTAGGAGACTTCAAAATGAACTACTGAAGGTTTAACTGGAATTAACTCAACACAAAGAGGAAGTAGTGCCCCTACGTATACATCAGGAATTAAGGAAAAATTTTGAGGCAGTCACAGCTACTGAGGATGCAACCTTCTATCAGTACATGGATGAGCATAAAAAGGTTGAGAAAACACATGAAAAATTACAAAAGGCTAAAGAGAAGTTGGAGACTATCTAGTCTCTTTATTTAGACACCCTGTCATGCCGATCTCCTACTACAGACTATGCATTATTCCTCTTGGAAAGGTACCTCCTGCTGAAAATCAAAGTTGTTAAGGTTGGCAAGTCTGTGGAAATCAAGACTACCCCAGACTTTGTCAAGTGCTTCAAAGAGCAGAATGAGTAGGTACAACACCTCCTATGTGAACTTTACATGCACAATTTCTTTTTGGAAGATGATAAAGACAACAACCCTGGCCCCTTTATAGGGGATGTCCAATTCCATGCATTTCTTTCTTTTTCTACTAACCAAATCAAGTGGGACAAGGCTCACACTACTTTTAGAAAGCATGAGTATGGAATCAACCTATGGGTTAGGGAGGAACCTACAAGACCCCTACATCTCTCTGTCAGGCACAAGCAATTTATGAAGCGAGCTAGTGTTGTGGGCCAATTAGGGCCAATCCACATAGATATTATACAAGCTGGAAATGAGTACTTCTAAGAGATCAAGGATGAAGCCTTGTTTGTAGCCAGACAAAGGTAGGAAGTCTCCAACAAGACTGTGAGAAACCAAGAACCATTTGGATACTGGAACTGTCAAGCTACCTCCTCTCGTTCCATAAATACACTAGCATGGTCTTAACCATGGGGCCTGAATGGATAGGATGTAGGTATATAACCCCAATCATATGGTATCCTCCAGATAAGTATCGCAGTGACTACGACTTGAAGGATCAAGAAGTAAACTAGGATTTCGCTGTACTTAAGAAGAAAAATGGCTTTAGAGTTTATAAGGAGGAGGTATACCCTGTCTATTCCCTAATCCAGTTATACCTAAACCATTTAATTGCATGAATACATGCAACAAGGTAACCTGGGGAATATGTTGGGTCAAGAAAAAGGTATTTTTTCTCCTTGGTAATAGCTTTATTTAACACTCATCCTCACATGATTATCTTTGTTTATGGATAAAAGTAGAGGAAATAACAACTAAAGTTGGGTAAAAGTAACCAGTAACAAATTAGTCGAATCTAAGTAGGAAAAATTGATTTTTAATATCTTTATGTACATAAGATGTGAATTGGATGATAACTGTTCAATCGATAGAATATCAACATCTCATAAAGGAAAAAGACAGAGTCAGAGGCAAGGAAGGACAGTGGAAGACCAGGTAGACCGATGCTATTTTATGATGGAATCAGATCGAGTATTGCGAAATCCTCAAGATCCCCTAATCCTGAGTATTCACTTTTATCTATTTACTATTCTAATTGTTATATACAAGGCTGAAAGGCAAACTGCATGACTAGTTCAAAAATTCACAGTTTACAATTATTCTTTTGGACATATAATACTATTACTTTGGTGATGTTGTAACCCTGTTATTCATTTTAATGAAGAAGACTGCATTTAAATCATAATTATATTTTGAGTATCTCATAGCGGAGACTTATGGTGACTATCGGCCCAGTCAAGAGAATATTTACTACTTTGCCTATGCTATAATATTTTCTATTTTATTCTTTACTGTTTGTTAATGTTAAGTTAATATCATTTTGATTATCGTGAGGATTGTCGATTCTGATTTGCTTTTGCTGTTCATTTGAGATTTAAATTTAGCTGTGTGTTATATATGAGTAATGCTTTTGGTTAGATTGGTTATGTTAGTTCCAGAATTAGATTGCTGATTCATTCCAAGCAATGTTATCATAAATTTGAGAGATAGAATTGACCGCTTTCCACAATATAGTTATTTGCTGTTCAGATATCATTTGTTGTTCTATTATCATTTGCTGTTCAATTGGGATTTACTATTCAATTATCATTTGTTGTTCAATTACCGTAGTTCTCTTTAATGATTGAGTGAGTTAGTTTCAATTCCATTTAAGACTGCCAAGTGTGATTCTTTACAGTTGTATTCAGATTCATTTGCTTTCATGATAGGTTAGGCAGAATTACAAAGTATGTTATGAATTTCTTTCATAGTTACTTCTTTCAAAATTTTTTGGATTGAGTTTGAAGAAGATAGTCATTAGAAATTGCAACAATGTATTATTATTTAACCTCTGAATTCACTGCATATATAGTGCTGACACTCTTGAAATAAAAAGACTTGCCTTGGGTTGACAATTAATGTAGGAATTAAGATTGCCTGTAAAAAGACATCTTAGTGCACCAACAATAGGAGCCCTGGTTGAGTTTATTTTGAGTTGTAAATAATTAATTCAGTTTAACTGAGTTAAAGTCAGTTAAACTAGTTCCAACTGATGGAGGAACTAGGAGGAGGTAAAATAGTGAGGTTCTACTTCATGTGTTCAACTAGTTAACTAATGATTCACTTATTAATAACTCATGCATGTCAGATTTGAGAGTTACCTAGTTGAGATTAGAGTTAGGGGACAATGTACTATCATTTGTATAATCATCCGAATTGTACAGGTGGTGCATGCAGTCAGATGAAGGCATATGAGGATTACACAATTCATATTGAGGAACTTCCCTAATTAATAGGGGGCTAAGTCCCAAGGAAACAATGCAATGAAATAGAGACTTGGGAAGGCCAAAATTTGGTTAAGTATTGGCCTGGGCTTGTCTAGGAAGCCGTGAGATAGATAAAGATAGTGCAGAGGTTGCTCGGGCTTGAGCAAAGCATTGTAAAATTCTCATATTTTATGACTAATGACATATGCATAGAGCAATGGTTTTTAGCTATGGATTTCTCCAGTAAATCATTGTGTAATGTGTTTATTGAATTGTTTCTCTTATATTCTTCATGATTTCACAATCGTGATTTATGATTAGAGTATATTCAAG
Source organism: Pinus taeda (assembly GCA_000404065.3). NCBI lineage: Eukaryota > Viridiplantae > Streptophyta > Pinopsida > Pinales > Pinaceae > Pinus > Pinus taeda. Next base: position 107,290 of record APFE030350638.1, read on the forward strand.
TCTATTGTTTTAGTAAATTACAATCAGTAGTTTGAATCTACAATGAAATTCTACAGTTAGGATGAGAGAGATCAGTTGAGCAGTAAGGAGAGGTACATTCTCCTAGTTTGGCAGACACATTGAGAAGCTTGATCACAAAAATTGTGAGTTGCAAGGTAGACAATGAGAGGTTTATTGAGGAACCATAAAGGCTTACCAAAGCTCAAGAAAAGCAAGTCAAGGTTAAGGAAGTGATTCTTTAGAGCCTTATAGATTTGCAGAAGTAGGGACAACTGCGGATCAATTATGGATAGGAAGAAAATATTGATGGTGTAGATGGAAGCAGGTCTTAGAAAGGGTACAAGACAAACATATATGATATGGTGAGAGGAAAAAAATCCTTTTTACACTTGATAGGAGGGCTAGTACTCATGGAATTTATTCTAGCTCTAGTTATGAGAGACATCATCACCATTACTGCCAACATCATTACACGTGGAGTGAGAGGGGGTATTTTCCATAAGAGTTCAAGAAATCTAGGCATCCTATATTTGATGGGGAAATGAAAAAGTCAGAAGATGTCGAAGCATGGCTTCTTTGGATGAATAAGTTATTCAATATGCATGATTATTAAGAGAACATGAAAGCCAAGATAACTACTTTCAGTCTAAGGGATAAGAAGATATCTAGTGGGAAGATATTAATCATGTTAGAGGCACAAGGGAAAAGGATATGGTTTGTGATGAGATTGCAAGAATATTCAGGGAGAAGTACTTTTTTGAGAGATATAATTATGGAAAGGTTAAAGAATTCCATGAGCTCAATATGGGAAAGAAACAATCCAAAGGTTCATCAATGAAATTCTATTATCATTCAAATATCAAATTGAATTTGATGATCTCTAGTCATTGAAAAGTTGAAGAATTGTTATGAGCAACCTAAGTGGAAGCTTGAGTTCAAGCATGGCTGGAAGGGTAATGCGAATACTAAAGGAAAATGTACCGAGAAGAGAGGAATATTTCAGGATGTAGGTGACATGGAAGATGTGGATTTGTATAATAAGTTCAATGCAGCTGAGAGAGGACATGGGTCTCATCCCGTGGAGAAAAAAAATAAAGACAATGGTAGAGAACCATTATAATGTTGAACCTATGGTAGAGATCATCACAAGAAGAATTTCCCTTTGTATTAGAGTGGTATAGTGGATGCATGGCATGCATCAAATCTATAGTGCTCAGGAGGCACATGAAGATGGATACGTAGGTTAGATCATTCCCTTGATCTATGAAACAATGGTTAACAAGAAGATCATCAGATATATATTATCAAGATGGAAGGTGGAACCAAAGGGAGAGTTCTAGGTAGAGCTTCAATGCATCTTGCAGTAGAATAAGCTCATGCTCTAGGACTGAGTAATAGAGCAAGTTAAAGTGCATAGAATATTTTTGGGGCTGAGGAAGCTATAGGAAGATGGTTGATTATATTTAGGATTAATAGTTGGTTTCTAGTTATGGATAAATTCGTAAAGGGAATTGGGTTCCCTTGAGAGATGATATGTTCATGTGTTTAGTTGCAGGGAAGCGTTCTTGGTACAACAAGGTAAGACAACTGGTATATTGTTATATTTATTAACGTGTTGATAATTGTGTGTTTATGGTAGTATGATGCAGGGAGTTGCATGGCGAAGGAGACTACCATAGATCTTGAAGATGGTTTGGGATAAGATTTTATTCAAGAACCCTTGGAGTCACTGGGAAATCATGGGGGTTGAGTCATGGCGTTTGTTGAATTTTTTTTTCTTTTAGTGTTTTCTGATTTGTTTATGCTTGAATTTCGATTTGAATGGGAATGGTGCATGAACATGCCACTTTGCTTTTGGTGTTGTATTGTTATTTGGTTTTCCTGGTTTTCTTTATCTTTTCTTCTTGTTCTTTCCTTTTATGTTTAGGGTATTGGGAGTTGGTTGGAGAAAGAGGAAAGTTAATGGATATTAAGGAGAGCTAAGAAAAACCCAATAGGTAATATAAGATCTAGATGAATCCCGATGTGTGAATGAAGGGAAACTGAAGGAAAAAATATGACAACTAGTTAGGCTAGTTGGGTTCATTGGGATAAATGGACAATGGTAGGACAATGATGAGAAATGTTATGGGAAAGGTAAAGTAAATGAGCTTGAGGTAACATATGCCTTGGCTATGTTGGGAACCGCTGTTCTCAATGTTGTGCATGCGTTTCCCAGATAAAAGAAGTTCTCTTAACATTGACCTTATGAACATTGGTAATTGTGTTATTATCATGTATGTATGTATGAATGCCATTGTATGATAGGGTCTTCAGGGATCATTATTATGGACGAATGATTGCTTTATGCTGGTGAATGGCATGAAAATATTTATGGTTTTATGAAGAATCAAGTGGGCATGTAGTCTTGGAAGGTCTATAAGGTTAGTATCATGTGGATATGATTTTTATATTATGTGTTTATAACTATGCCCATGTTTATGTTATGGCAGGAAATTATGAAGGATACATCAGCTGAATGAAAGCTGTGTGATCTGTGGCATGATGAGACAAGCATGGATAAGTGGAAAAGAGCCACAAACCTAAGACTTGGGTTGTGTATGCACACTGTAAGGTGTGGGAAATACACTAGAGGAAAGGTTGCATGGCAGAGATAGTGTGGTCTCTGGATGTGAAATACTACTGTTGTGTACATGCGATACTGTGTCATGCGTATTGTGTAGTCACTGTATTGTGACATGTGTATTTTTCATGTTGCAATGTGTGTACTTATATTTTTTGTGTTTTACATTATGTATATGCATTTGTTGTGAATGGGATTGGTTCTCTAGATCCTTGGAGGATGTGGGTTGGAGCATTGTAACAAATTGGGTTCCTTGGAGGCTATGGGATAGAGCCTTTTAACAACTTGGGTTCCTTGGAGGTTATGGGTTGGATCCCTATAACAGCTTGGATTCCCTGGAGGTTGTGGGTTGGAGCCGTATAACAAATTGGGTTCCTTGGAGGCTATGGGTTGAGATAGTAGTCCCGAGAGCCCTAAAAAACTTGGGTTGAGGTTTGAGTTACTTATACATAGTCTCTAGATGCCCTTGATTGTTGATATTGAGGGAGTAGGCAATATAGTATCTAGATTCCCTTGTTGTTTTGGAAGAGAAGAAAAGAGAAGGCACTGGTTGCTTGCCGGGTTTGGAAACTGGTTCAGTGTGTGTATGGAAAAGACAAAGAACAATTTAAAGATAAGTATCAATATTTTATTTCAATTTTAATTATGCACATAGGCTAAGATTCTAATTTATCATGGTTGAGTTTTGAACTAACCAGATGAGATATTTTTATATATGATGATTTGGTCATGGAGCTAATTTGAATTTTTGTGAAAGGAATTAAACAAAATTGCAAGTGTACCTTATTGAAAAGCTATCAATGAGGTATGATTTGAATTTATCACAATTCATTTTGAGTATAATGGAAATTATATGCTTGATATAGGAAAGCATGGAAATCCCGGTTTGGGTTGTTGGAACTAACTACAAGAGTATTAGTAGTAGCATTAAAATGAATTAGAATATACAACAATGTGCTAGTAAAGCGTTTGGGAGTAGGGCCATTGTGGGACACTGGTAAACAATAGTGCCCATTTATTTCCATGAGCATTTATATGAATAATACAATGGTTTTGATTTAGGGATATGCCTTGGATTTTGGACCTTCCAACGTGAGGAAACCTTGCCAAGGGATGGATTGCCCTAGGGATTAGAAAGAAGATAAGGGGATGTTGAGGAACTTGTAAGGTAAGTGATTACATGGAAGGGGGTGATCACATTTCCTAAGGGACTAGGAAACAAAGAAGGGAAGGTTTGGGAATAAGTTTGTTTTGGTAATTAGCATTTCTATATGGAATCAAAAGCACATTAAGAGTGTGCCTTGGAACAATGTGTCGGTAACTATTCACTAAGAGAATAAGTAGCACAAGAATTGTAGCACTAGACATTGTAGGTAGGATTTGGTTTTGGCATTGGATTATGGACTTCCTAGGAAGGAGATGAATCCTAATACTACTTCGAGGGTGGAAGTGTGAGCCTCTAGACTCCCTTGTCATGGATGCAGACATCATATATTATTATTTTCTGGTTAAAGAAAATGCAAATATGTATATATATGTGTAAGTATTGTATCGATCTGTGTTTATAAAGCTCCATAAATAATATGTTTATTTGTTGTTTGAAGAAAATGTGCATAAGTATATGTGGTTGTTGTTGTAATCCACAACAAGCTAAGTTATAAAGATCCAATAAGTGGTATGTTTGTTGCCATGTTTGTCATGATTTCAACAGTTGTCATTGTAAATACTACAAAAAGATATGTTATAAATCTCCAATAAGAAATATGTTTTTCTGGTCATAAGTGTCATAGAACACTGAGGACAGTGTTCCCGTAAGGGAGATGGGTTTATAACATCCTTGGGTTATATTTCCATGTAAAAAGGAAAAAATCAACAAAGGTCATGGGACATGTATTCCAAGCTAAATGAGGGGGAAAAGTCACATTAGGGGTCACTTGCAGTTAATTAATGGCTATGGAAATTGGCAAAGGCATTGGCAAAGGCAAAGAGGCAATAAATGGTAATTTAATATGAGAAATAAAGGTAATAGGAGAAAAGGAAGATGAAGAGACACAAATATGCATGAAAGGGAATTCATAGATAAAATGAGGAAAAATGAAAGAAAAAGGAAAAGGAAAAGAAGAGACATGAGACATATATGATAAAAAGGTATCAGAGAAACAATTGTCAGCTTTCAACAATTTTTGGCTTTGTTCTTGTTCATTCTAGCTCTCTTACACTCCTGCACACTTAGATCATTCTTGGAGCATCCTAGCATTCACTTGGACTTGGAGAGAAGCAAGCAAAAGAATTGTGGGTAGTGGAAAAGATGGTTAGATCAACATCTACAACCAGAATTCATTGCAGGTAACATGTTGCATGTGTGATTTCCTCATTGAGATTTGGAATCATGGTACATGCATGTGGTTCATTGGTTTCTTTACATTGACATGGGAGTTTCCTAGATTGGCAAAGGTTTGAACATTGCATTTTCATTTCCTAGATAGCTATGGTGTAGTGGGCTTCTTATTTTGGTTTAAGCTTTGGATGGTCGGTAAACTTTGGATCATGGTGAGGTGGTATCAGGAAATTCCCAAGGGTCAAGGGTGGAGATGGAATTTCTCCTGGAACTCTTGACAGATGGGTGGAGACAAGAAAATTCCTCTGGGTATGGTGAAGAAAGTTGGAGGCATCCAATATTGTTGGTGTGAGTGACTTTTGGACAAGTTAGGTGAAATCACTATGGCTAAAGGTTCAGGTGGTTTTGCCTCTAGAAGACTTGGTTGGTTCTATTTTAGTTTAACCCATATGATCACATATTCATGCTTGGAATATGGCATAAGGGTGATTGGCTAAAAGAGAGATTTGGTTCATCCCAATCTATGATCATGTGGTACGCGAAAGTACCTAACTTGGTTGGCATTTACATATGTTAATATGAGATGTTTCCTTATTGTGATCTATGAGCACATGTAATGGTTATTGTGATGATCTTATGGATGATTTCTCATGGATTCTATTCTAGTTATATGCTAGTTGTAGGCATGGTCAAATGATGCGCTCTTACTATGGATCTTGTTCATTATTTGATTAATTATGGAGTGTTTAATGTATGCATGGGATAACTATTGTTGTTGTAGCTAGCTTGAGAGGGCATTGAGCCTTCTTGATGATTCCTTGATGAAGTTAAGAATATCATGATCATATATGCATTCACAACCAATAGTTACTATGTTTACTACATGTTTGATGAAATGTTTATCATGTGAAGGGCATGTTAGAGGAAATTCTAGCCTTAGTATTCATTATATATATTGTCATTCTAGAATGAGTTCTGAAGAGTTCTAGGTGTTATTGGGAAATGGCCTGTTGGCTAGCCTTGAAAAAGTGGCATAGATATTGAAACCACACTATCTGAATTGGATAATTTTGGTTATAATTGCATGGAGGAAAGCTTATGAATGCATTTGAAGCCTTCCAACTACATGCACAATGGCTCAAACTCACGATTTGATTGTAAAGTTTGACAAGAGAAAGTTCTAGCTCAAGGATTGTCACAAGTGGTTTTTTTAGCCACTTGGTTGATCTAGTTTTCCGGAGGGATGAAATTATGTTTCTATTTAGTAGACCCCACTTCCTTAACTGGAACTTGGAGGTAGGGTGAAACAAAATGATCATATGTTAAAAATAATGTAGAATTGATTATGCCATTAATAAATAGAATGTTAACTGAAAGTGTGGAAATCGTGAGAACTGCTTCAGAAGAATAATTTACGGCATATGATAAAACATAAGCAAGATGAAAAACAGAAGTAAAAACAACAAAAACACATTGATACCAGACAACAAGATTGATTACGGAGTTCGTCCCTGATGGACTACGTCTCCGGGTCTGCTTTCAAGATGGGCGACTACTTTATTAGGATTGAATCCAAAGAGGTTGATTACACATAAATTTTACCAGATTCAATGTGCATGTAGGCACTTCTAGTCAATTTCATAAGATTACTCTCTGAACTAGATTTCGAACGCCTGTCACGGTTCCCAATTCTGACTCCGGATGCTGCTATTACACTGAAAACAAAATCGACTATAACCGCCAAAACCTGCATACAAAACCCAAAATCACTCTCCTCACTTCAATGAGAAAAACTGCCTTTTTAAAACCTACCAGGTGCATTTGAACTCCCTCCATTGAGTTTAGGAATTAATTTTCTGAAGTTTGGGTTCATGAGTCTCGGTCAAGTTATGTTTGAATACCTAGGGATAAGGTTTATAAGGTGGTTGAATTAGTGTTAATGCGAAAACACAACCAAAACCTAAAATATACCATATATTAAATAGAAACCGTGGCGGTTTTCTGACTAGGTAGAGGAGGTTGACCGCTCGCATGTGAACAGTGCGGCCTAACCATTGTCATACACCTGGTGGCTTATTCGCCCGACGGTTACGGTCTGTAGTCACCCACATGCCATGTGAATGTGGCTTCCTCTTGGCAGTTTTGGCAACGGTTCTTCCTTGGTGGTTCTGATAACCGATTACTATTTTCCACCCATTTCATGGACATGGCTTTCCTACCCACTGCGGTTAATGCTAACCCCGAAGGCTATCAAAACTCCACTGACATTTTTCCTTTTCACATGGCCAAGACCATAGTTAACTTCCCCGAGCTGTTCCCAAGCCTGGTGATTAACATACCCTGACGACTTAACTCTGTTCATTCACATGGTTATTAACCCTGTGTAGTTTAGGCCAGTGATTAGGGGACTTTGATATTATATTTTGCAATGTTTTGTAATAAAGTTTGAAGAGGCCGAGAGTTGTTTTAAACATAGGTTTATGTAATGTAACATGTACGATAGGGTTAGGACTTAGGGTAAAGGTATTTGAAATACATTTGATTTGATTTGTAATGTTTGTTACAATAGGTTTATGGTATTCAGTGTATGGTTAGGTTAGGGTTTAGGGTTATGGTTTTTAGACTTAGGTTTTGATGTTTTCCTCCATAGCTTTTAGGGCTAGGGTTTTAGTTTTTTACATCACATAAAAACCCATTTATAATCAATTGTCACAAATTGACATTTGTGACAATCGTAACATGATGATGACAACCAACCCTACAAAATGGATGACAATTCCACGTCGACACTAAATCCTAACGGAACTGACGACAAAAAACATGTCAACAACCAAATTCTAAACCATATCACCATGAAAAACATTGACATCACCTGAACAACCTGAACAACCTGAACAACCTGAACCATAAACAACACTATCGAAACTAAACGACACCAAACTGAATGCTAATGACGAGTCTAAACCTGTGTAATTGATCAGACAAGATCCTCTTCGATCAATCCTCTCCACTTAAAATATTTTTGACCACAAAAGTTTGACTAGACAGATAATAAGTGAGGGTAGAGCTCCGTCACTCTCCACCTTATCTGGAAAATGTACCAATACATTCAATCAACCACCTGAAAATGAAGACCCTGATGATGTTGAGCATGACACATTTTGAATCGGTGACCTGTTTCATCCATCCGCAGTATGTACACATTGCGAAGATGGTCAAATAACATGTTATGAACATGGAAATTGATATCTTTCCATGAAATACCATGAATTAGTGATTCATAATCATCTTTGTAAATAGTCTCTATAGGATATTTTTCAATACTATTGACATGTATTAACAATCTATTTTACGGAATGACAGAGACAATCAAAGATATTCTTGAAATCAATCCAACTATACTTTCCTCATTCCTGTTTACTAAGTGTACTTGCTGCCATAAACCCATCAAATTGTAATTTGAAAATTGCTGCAACTTAGTTTGTCTTTGAAAGTATTGAATTAGTTGTTGATTTATTTGAATCACTATTTCTTCATTCATTAAATGATGTTTCCATTGATTAGCACTTTTCCATGATACATAATTTTCCCTTATCTATTGTGGATATTTTGATAATTCTTTAGAAAAGGATTTGATATGAAAACAAATAGGCTTCCTCTCCACTTGAAAATAGGCTTCTAAACTGTTTGAAACATGAAATGGTGACAAAATACAAGAGAAATTTAACACTGATTTTCCCCAATACTGACTTGCATCCCTGTAACTGATAATTTCCAAACTTGGATTGAATTGATTCATTCTGACATTAGGAAGAGGAGATTTGGGCACAAATTGTAATTCATGTTGTATTCCCTGCTTATCAGTAAGATGTTTGGTTTCTTTAAATAGAACTGGAAAAGTTTCTACCTCTTTGATCAAACTATCTTTAAGCTGAGATTCATAACCTAAACAAACATCATGTTGATTCTTAAGTTGTTCATTTACACACATGATTACAAATATTTTATTTCAACTTATTAATCGCTTCATATAATTAGCAACAACTAAAGTCAAGTGATTTTTGTTTTGATGTGCCCTGACAATAAATTCAACCCCATATCTATTAAGGTGATATTTATGCTCTCTTCTGTAAAATATTGCATCACGATCATAAAGATAAGGACTTCCTAAGACAACTCCACATATGTCTATTGGAACCACATCTAATTCCACTTCATCAATATAATTAGCTGCAATGGAAAATCTTAATCGAAATTGTTTTGTGACTTTTATCAGAGTTGATGTATTTAGCCATCCTAATGGGTAAGGTCTTGGATGATTCCATATCTCCAAACCCAAATTCTTAACTAAATACTCATATATTAAATTGGCTTGTGATCCACTGTCAAATATTGTATCTATCTTTGTGTGCTTAGAAGTTATCCTTATGTTAAATAATTCAACTCTTTTATCCTCATTTAAAGGATTTATGTTTGATGAAGATGCAATAGTATTCGAACTTGAACCAGTGTCAGAAGTTTTACCTGTCATAAGCATAACAATTATCCTCCTTTCATCACCTGAATTTGAACCTAGATCTTGCTAGACTGCTGCAATTGCCTTCTTTTCATCGTTCTCCTTAAGGAATTTTTTGGGCTTAAGTTCTGGATGAAGTTTCCAACACTTAGATTCATCATGACTGATTCTCTGGCAATGAGAACAAGTAGGTCTTTTCTTCTGAGCTATTGCTGATTTCTTTCTCTTCAAATTGTTCTTCCCTTTACTATCATTGGAATCTTTGATTTCAAACTCTTTGGATGATTGCGGTGAAAATTTGAATGGTCTGCCACTTGATTCAATATGTATGGCTTGAACACACACTTCATCAAAATCATTAGGATTAAACATCAATAAAGTATGCTGAAAATATGAATGTAAATTGCCGATGTATTTTAATAAAGTTTCACATGTATCCAATGAAATACCAAGCACCAATGCTTTCTTTCTGAACTCTTGAGTAAACTCCCGAACACTTTGCCCTTTACCTTGCCTCAAATGCTTCCAATCAATAACAACTTGTTGCATATATCCTAAAGGACAAAATTGTTTCCTAAGAGCTTTTAAAAACTTAGACCATGAAGAGATGACTTTACCTTTCTGCTTTACATCTATCTGAGTTTTACTTTCCAACCATATTAAAGCTATTCCCACCATTCTAAGTGTAACTAACTAAATTTTCGTTTTATTGTTAGAAATGTTCTGAATATGACAATACACTTCTAACTGTTTAATCCAATTATCTAACTTTTCAAGATTCATTTCGCCATCATAAATAAATAACTCAAATTTTACATCAAGTTTTAAAAGAGTTGTTTTCTTAGGTTTCTTTTTTGTTTCAGATTCTGCACTGGAAGAAGAAGAAGAAGAAGATGATGATGAGGGAGATTATGGAGGTGAAGGTGGTTTATTAGCCTTGGCTTTACCTTTGTCCTTCTTTGATGTCTTTGAAGAAGAAGCTGCATTTGTCACCTTCTTATCTTCGTAGAGTTCTCCCAACATCTGCTGCATAGTCAAGAATTCTTGCTGAAATTGTTCATCACTCATCTTAGTTTCTGGCGTTTCCTCTGCATCAGATCCTGTCATGATCAAATTATGATTGACTCGTTACTTTCCAATATCTGGATCAGTCTGCTCAAGGATTCCTTCTCCACGTTGCGACTTTGACCTGGTTAACATTCAATGGAAAATTCTATAAACGCAACCTGCTCTGATACCAAAATATATGATCTGAAATGATCATATGTCAAAAATGATGTAGAATTGATTATGACATTAATGAATAGAATGTTAACTAAAAGTGCGGAAATCATGAGAATTGCTTGAGAAGAATACTTTACGGCAGATGATAAAACATAAGCAAGATGCAAAACAAAAGTGATAACAACAAAAACACAGTGATACCAGACAACAAGATTGATTACGGAGTTTGTCCCTGATGGACTACATCTCCGGGTCGGCTTTCAAGATGGGTGACCACTTTATTAGGATTGAACTTGAAGAGGTTAATTACATTGAAATTTGACCAAAATGAATGTGAACGCAAACAATTCTGGTCAATTTCATAAGATATCTCTCTGAACCAACTTTCCAATGCCTATCATGGTTCCTAACTCTGACTTCAGATGCTCCTGTTACACTGAAAACAAAATCAACTATAACCTCCAGAACCTGCGTACAAAACCCAAAATCACTCTCCTCACTTCAATGAGAAAAACTGCCTTTTTAAAACCTACCAGGTGCATTCTGACTCCCTCCACCAAGTTTAGGAGTGAATTTATTGAAGTTTGGGTTCATGAATCTCAGTTAAGCTATTTTTGAACACCTACGGATAAGGTTTACAAGGTGGTTGAATTAGTGTTAATGCGAAAACACAACCAAAACAAAAAATAGACAATATATTAAACAAAAACCGTGGTGGATTACTGACCAAGCGGAGGAGGTTGACCTCCCACATGTGAACATGGCAGTCTAACCATTGTCATACACCTAGTGGCTTATCCCCCCGATGGTTACGGTCTACAGTTAGCCACATGCCATGTGAACGTGGCTTCCTCTTGGTGATTTCAGAAACGATTTTTCCTTGGCAGTTCTGTTAACTGGTTACTGTTTTACACTTATCACATGGACATGGCTTTCCTACCCGCTGCAGTTAATGCTAACCTCAACAACTATCAAAACTCTACTGATGTTTTGCCTGTTCACATGGCCAAAGTCATAGTTAACTTCCCTGTGCGGTTTCCAAGCCCGATGGTTAACATACCCCGATGGCTTAACTCTGTTCATTCACATGGCTATTAACCTCGCGTAGTTTAGGCCAACGGTCAGGGGGCTGTGATATTATATTTTACATTGTTTTGTAATATAGTTTGAATAGGCTGAGAGTTGTTTTAAACATAGGTTTATGTAATGTAACATGTCCGATATGGTTAGGACTTAGGGTAAAGGTATTTGAAATACATTTGATTTGATTTGTAATGTTTGTTACAATAGGTTTATGGTATTTAGTGTGTGGTTAGGTTAGGGTTCAGGGTTATGGTTTTTAGACTTAGGTTTTGATGTTTTCCTCCATAGCTTTTAGGTCTAGGGTTTTAGTTTTTTACATCACATAAAAATCCATTTACAATCAATTGTTGCAAAGTGACATTCGCGACAATCGTAACATGATGACGACAAGCAACCCTGCAAAATGGATGACAAACCCACATCGACACTAAATCCTGACGGAACTAACAAAAACCAACATGTTGACAACCAAATTCCAAACCATATCACCATGAAAACCATTGACATCACCTGAACAACCTGAACCATAAACAACACTGTCGAAACTAAATGACACCAGATTGAATGTTGATGACGACTCTAAGCCTGTGTAACTGATCAGACGAGATCCTCCTGGATCATAGGGTCACATCATAGTAACACTTAGATCATGTTTACCATGGAGAGCTTGGATATGCGGGTAAATGTGTGATGGGGTGGTTATAGTGTCTTCATAATCTTCTCTCTTTTTTTGGGAGAATCTACAAAAAATAATATTGCCTTCAACTTCTCAATGCTTTCGTGAGATGCATGCTTTATTTTTTACTAGATCCATTTGGAAGACACATAATATATTACTTAAGGTCTAGGTAGGATTTCCCATACATCATTCTTTAATATGGAATGTTACTCTTTAACCATAGACATAGTAACACTTATATCATGTTTACCATGGAGAGCTTGTAGATGTGGGTAAATGTGTGATGGGGTGGTTATAGTGTCTTCATAATCTTCTCCCTCTTTCTGGGAGAATCTACAAAAGAAAAATATTGCCTTCAACTTCTTAATGCTTTCGTGAGCTACATGCTTTATTTTGTACTAGATCCATTTGGAAGACACATAATATTTTACTTAAGGTCTAGGCAGGATTTCCCATACATGATTCTTTAATATGGAATGGTACTCTTTACCATAGAATCTCTCCAATCTTGATGTTCAAATTCATTTTCATAGGTGGATATCTTAGACTCAATGATCTTACTCATAAATGTTGCATAACCTAAATACTTCTTTGGCCTCTTAATTTCTTTGAAAGTGCCACAAGGTGCTGCATCCCCTTTTGCTTCTTTTAAAGTTCTTTCAAGCCAATCTAGTCTCTTTCTAGTCTCAGATACACTGCTTCTTGGCGAATCAAAAAATTCATGTGGTTCATCTGACTCTTCGAGAGGATATTATTCCATAGGTTCAATCTCCTTAGGTTTTGATTCCACATTCTTAGGATCCACTTGCATACTTTCATCAGAGTCTAAGTGTGATCCCTTGTACTTCCATAAAGAAACATATTCATAAAAAATAACATCCATGCAAGTTTCAATTGATTTTTGTCCTGCTACATAGATTTTGAAAGCCTTTGAATTTTCACTATAGTGAAAAAAAGTTCCCTTCTTCCTAGAAGGTTCCAACTTTGTTGTTTTCTTCTTAGGAAAATGGATATAAACAAGACAACCAAAAATTATCAAATGTTTAGCATTGGCATTCTCACATGTGAAGAACTATTTAGGAGTCTTGTATTCCAAGATTTGGTGTGGAAATATAATTTGAACATAGACAACTGTCTTTTAAGCTTCTCCCCATCAAAACATAGGTAACTCTTAATCATGGTGGATTGATTTGGAAACTTAAATAATATTCTATTCTTCCTTTCAACTATTCCATTATGTTGAGGATTGTAGGGAACTATAAGCTCCCTCTTACTTCCAAAATACTAGTAAGCACAATGAGTTCCTTGGATATGTATTCTCCTCTATTTTTAGATCTTAATGTCTTGATCCTTCTTCTTATAGCATTTTCAACATGTGCCTGGAATTCCTGAAAATTTTCAAACACTTCACCCTTGGATTTCAAGAAATAAATCCATGTTTTATGAGAGTAATCATCAATAAAAGTGGCATATTACAAATGACCACCTAAGTATTTTTCAGACATAGGTCCACAAACATAAGAATGTATAAGATCTAAGATTCCTTTGAATTTACTGTCACTACTAGTAAATCATCCTTTGACATTTTTCCCATGAGCACATCCTTTTCAAACTCCATCATGCTCAATCTTGAGTTCAAGCACACTTTTAACAAAATCCTTCATTCTAGTCAAAGATTTGTAATGGACATGAGCACACCTTCGATGCCATAGTTCACAAAGATCAGAGATGTTGCATATTAAGGCTTGAATTAAGCATTCAAGGAGATGCTATAGGTCTCCTACTTGTACACCAATTATTTTGGAAGATTCAAAGGAGTATTTATTCCATACTAGAACTTGACCATCAATGAAGGCAATTCTATATCCTTTTTCTTCAATAGATGAAATGGATAACAAATTCTTCTTCAAACCAGGAACATATAGAATATTGTTCATAGAGACATTACCTCCTGTACTTGCAATTGTCTTGAAGATCCACCCTTTGAGATATATTATTTTCAACTAATTCAAAAAGATTAACACGACTTCCAATGATGTGCCTAGAGGCACCACTATCCACCAACCAAACTTCATCATGACCTGCAATCAAACCTATGAAAGTAAAATAAAAAGAATAATTACCATCATCATAATATTTCTTCCTAGGCCTCCTATTGAATGAGGGTTGATTAAGATAAATTGTAGAAGCATGCTGCTTCCCTTTCCTTTTTCGATCATCATTCCTTTGAGGAAACTTGTTTTGACAATGATCATATGTTTGGAAATGATAACATTTGAAAAATTTACATGTCCCTTCTTTCTTGAGAGGGAGGAGGAGGTATTCTTTGTGGAGAAAGTCCTCTTCTTGGAGCATTTCTTCTTCCTGTACTTCTTTGAAATATTCAAAATTTTCTTCTTCCCATGTTATTCTTTGAGTAGGCTACAAAACCTTGAGAATCTTCACCTAGATTTGGAATCTTGCCTTTATACATGAGCCTAGATTCTTCTTGAGTGAAAGTAACATATAGTTTATCAAATGTAGAAGAATTCTCTCTACCACTAATGCTTGATGCAAAATAATCCCAAGTGTCAGGCATACCATTTAATGTTACAACTACTAGTTCCTTATCAGATAAATATCATCAATAGATTTGAGTTGATATCTCAAAATATGATGCCACTGTATCATTCCTTGTCATCTTAACATCACAGAGTGGATTATGTAGACTTATATATTGAATAATGTTGTTGATGGTGTATAATCCAATGAGAGCATCATGCATTTCCTTGGAAGCTTTAAGATTAGAAATATAACGAATTAGATGATATATAACATATTACATAATGATGCTCATGGAAATGATGTCATCCTCTTGGAACTTGTTTTTTCCTACTTGATAAACTGGTTTAATAACTTTTCCTTTCACAATACCCAAGAAATTATGCCTTGCAAGAACAAGGCCAATTCTAGTCTTCCATGCTATGATGATTGTTGCTCCTTCAAGCTTATTTTATATCTTCATGAAGAAATTTATGACAAATTGATCAATAAAGACAAAACATGTAGGATCTCAAGGCTCTTCAAGGTGACTAAATGCTCTTTTTCTTCACCAATGCTTTCATACCATGATGATTTTCTAGTTGCAAACAATGCTAGACCAATTTTAAAATAGATAACTACTTCCAATGATACAATTTTACTTCTTAAGATCATTCCAATCATTAAGAAATTATACTTGGAAATTTCAACCATTAAATTCAATAGAACAATAGATATCACATTAAAACCGATGAAACTAGAGACACCAAAATTTATTTTTAACAAAACGCCATGAGGGAGAAAACTTGGTATCTTTCCTTATGAGAGAAAGAGTTCAATTCATCAAAATGTACATTAGAATATTCCAATCAAAGGTCAAACGTTGACCACATTAATTTCCAAGTCAAACAAAGTCAAAAGAGAGAGAAATTATACACTTTTCTTACTAGTCAAAGTCTAGTCAAAGGGCTAAATTTTGACTTGCAATAGCTTGGTCAAAGAGGCCAAAATTTGGTAAAAAATGCTTTAGTCAAACTTCGGTTAAACTGCAGGGTTTAACTTGTAGTTAATCCTCAATGAATTTTGAGGACATGAACAAAGTATCAATCAATAAAAAAGTCAATGAACATAGAATATTCAACCTCCAAATCTAGTAAAAACCTCGATCAAATAGTAGCAGGAAGATCCAAGTCAACATAGGTAAAACATATATAAGATAGGTCAAAATTCGTTGAATTTTCTTTTCTTCTTCCTCCTTCACATGTGTGAATAAAAATCCTTTTGATTGGTGGAATGAATTAGTGATGATGTGATGCCAAATGAGGTCCAACGAATTCCAATTTATATGTGTGTCAAGAGGTGGGTTTTTGACCTTGGGGTCAAACTACTTCAAGTGGTAGGGCTGAATTTTCCAATATAGGTCATCTTGGACAACTAAAAAATAAGTAATTTATTCCTTTAATTTTGACCATGAAAACATTGACCACAACTACTATTTTTTTCAACATAATTAACTTGAATATAAGAGGATAGGTGGTGAAAATTGGAGTGATGAGTGAGGGTTTTTAGGCTTGAGAAGGGGATGGAGGTTAGTGTAATTGACGGGGGTTGGAGGGAGAACATGGGGATCAAGGGGAATAAGTGCAAGAAATCTTGGGAGAGAGGGGGACCACTCTTTTTCACTAGATTTGAGACAAGTTTGAGGGGGAGGGGGAAGGATTTTTGGTTTGAGAACTTGGTGGGGTTGGAGAGGATTTGGGGTCTATCATAGAGAGTGGTGGATTTTGGATTTTGGCTATCCATAAACCACCGTGGATATTCCTCTGGACAATTCATCACAATAGATCTAATAAATTATACATAAAAATATGAAATATACATTGTGAGGGTATATTTCTCTGTAGATTTATGGATCTATAAATGATTGTTTAAAGCATATGCATGAAAATTATAATTATGTATAAAATAAATAAAAAAATAAAATTCACAAATCGTGATTTGAAACAAGATATGACCTAGGAAACACTTTCAAGGGAAAACCTAACTGGAAGGTGATGCCTCCTTGCACTTTTTGTTTTAATAGAAAAATGATTCATGTTGGGCGCGGGATCCCCCAAGGGTAGTTTTGGGGCTAAAAGCCCATATTTTGGTCAAATTTTGTAATCCAAATGTAAAGACTCTGCATTTTGTGGTTGCGTAGTGTGTAGGTGTTAAAGGGTCATAGGGTTGTCCACCCTTATTTTGGAAATGTAATGTCGGATGTAAAAGATCTACCTATGGTCCACAGACCATGGGATTGTATAAATAAAGCTAAGCTCTAAGTAGTTTGAAAGCAAGAATAGAAGACAAACACATGAAGATATGATGTATGAGAGATAGCTCTAAGGTAGAAGTCTAAGTTTGGGTCGTAGCGTAGGTAGAGGCTCTGCAGCTGAGTGCGCAGAGGCCTAGGGTAGAAGTCTGCAGCTGAGTGTGCGAACCCCTATAGCTGAGTGCATAGGGTGGGTCGAGTCTGTAATCATTCAGAATTATCAATAAAGAGAAGTATTCTACAATTTCTGCGTCTTTATTTCTTGTTTATGCATCTGGTTATGTTGGGTATGAATTTTACTTATAACGCTTATATGATGCATGAATGTATGTAAATGTGTTGGTTAAGTGAATGCAAGTAAGAACATCTATTTACGTGAAGCTAACTAAAATCGGTTAATAAGATAAGTAAGACACTTAGCCTAGTTTGGGAGATATCACAGTTCACTTCCCTAGCAACGTGAAAGTCCCTGAGCCGCATGTTAGGGCCATGTGAAATCCAATTATACCCTTTTGCGAAGGTACTGAAGGGTGGAATAGAGGGTTAAGAAACCTGCGTGAAGGTAGGCATAGCCAGAATAAACTGAAATCACAACCATCTTTGGGTGCGGAAACTTGGTTCCATCTTCCCCCCCATACTGCTTCGGGTGAGTCTTCAGTCTGCGCTCAGCGGGCTGATGCCGAAAGGGCCCATAGTGTAGGGATTTGTTTGGCTAACTAACGTTGAACCTGGGTCAGGCCCCCTCAAGCCAACAATACGAGTTTAAATCCCTATGGCCTATGGCTGCTACAATGTAAAAATCATTTCTGTGTTCTCTTTCCCTATCCCTCTCAGTTACCTTTCTCATCAAAGGAACAATATACACTCGAAAATAATGAAACCCCTTTTCCTCCTAGTAGCTTGGTTATAACACAACTCAAAAGCCTACTATTGGTTAGGTTTGACTCCCTCAACTATTAACTACAGTTACAATAAAACACTTCTAGATTCTTCTTCATCATGATCACATGGATATCTAATTTTCCATAAATAATGGGAGCTGACGTGACATCCTCTCGAGTTATGGTGGCCAAAACAAAAAGGTCAACTTATGAGTGGCATAACTTTTGCTTACATAATTTGAATGAGGTGATTCTTGCATTGTTGGAAATGTATCTATGTAAAGAATAGAAAATAAATAAGCCATACAAAAGTGGAAAATTTTTACCCCCAAAAAATTCCATTTGATGCCTCAAAAAGTGCCTATAAGGTTTCAGACCCTAATTTTCCAAACTAGGTCCTGTCGATAAAAATGGTCGTGCGAGCTAATTCTTCCACTTTTTCCAATCGGAAAGCATCCAGGTGGATGAAAAATAATTTAATGATCCAATTCAGATCAAACCACCCCATGTTTGGAGGCTTTTGGTCCCCAAAATATTATACTGAATGAAGTAAGGAAAATTTTCCTCCACCTTATCTTGGATATACATTTAGATTTTCTTGGAAGTTGTACTTTCAACCTAATATTCCAATGGTCATGCTGACTCATCTCATAGTTCTAGAAATTTTCTACAAAAATGTATCTTCTATCAAATTTTCCTGAGTATCTAGTGCCAAAAATATTTATAGAAGGTAGGACCTGTTCCTCTTCTTGATCTAGCATGGAAAGCTCATAGAGTTTCAGATTCTCGACATTCACAACTAAGGAAATACATAGGTATGGGGTAGAATGAGTCTATAGTAATTATATCCCACTTTTTCTAGTATCTCAAAGGGACCATACCACAAAGCATTAATTTTTTATAGGACCTTGTGGCCTCTCCCTGTTCTACTATAACCAATCTATTACCTTGAATGAATTCTTTGTTATGTTCTAATCACGCATGGCCTTATTTTTTTCTCGTGACTTCTGTAGTGTCTCATATACTTGTATATGGATATTCCTGATGTTATCAATGAATTTTTCAGCCCTCAAAGAATCCCCTATAATATCCCCCTTTACTCCTCCTTTCTCCCCATATCCAAAAATGAAGGTGGAAAATATCCAAAACTAGTTTCAAATGGGGATTAACTAGTAGAAGTGTGGAATGCTCTATTATAAGAGTGATGCTTCTAATTGTAACCCCTCAAAAGTTGCACCAAAGTATTTTTGACTAAGTCTATCTATCTATCTGTTTGTAGATGGAATTCTATAGAACTTTTTAACTTCGTGCCCATTTTCTCCCACCATGTAGACCAAAATGCATTGAGAAATATTGTGTCCCTATTTGAAATGATGCTCCTTAGTATCTAAAAATTCACCCAGACCTCTCAAAAGAACAAGTTTGTTTCTTCTTTCTGTTAGTGTCAGTCTTTGAAACCTTCCACTAGTGATCAAATGTGCTCTTACAAAGTGGTCTCACAGTGTCAAAGTCAAATTTTGTCATTTTAGTGAGTTTTCAAGTAAGATTTGGTCACTAGGTATTAGGTCTAGGGTTTGTTTTCACTCCTTCCAAATGTCAGTCCATGCCACAATTCAACTTAGTGTACCATCATTCAAAGAGCGGTAATCATCATTTCAGGTTCCAATGGGTCATTTTACACCTTGTTCGTGCTTCAGTTGTACTTGGATAAGGCCCATTTCCCTCTCCTAGGGTTTTGAAGGTAATTTCTCTTGGATGGTCAAATCATCAACAAAATTTGTATCCTGATGTTCATACACCTTCCCCTATCCTTAATGTACCTTATTAAACACTTCCCATCACTAATATCCCTCAAATTCCTCATTTTCCCACAAAGCCTAGTTTCTTGCTACAATTTGACAATTTTTTAGGCTAGGCCTATGTTTTACCCTTTTGGACCCCTTCCCCTCACTAACTCTTTGAAATTCCACTTTCCCCTATTTCACAACATCCCTCTCTACTTCCCAAGATTTCCTTAAAAAATTAGAAGCCCCTTATCCCCTTCATTTCACTTCATTTCGACAAATCCCCTGTTCCACACATCGGGATGGGTTTTACTCAAATGATGTTTATGAGCAAGAAAACATGAATTTGGAAAAACTGAGAGAGGTTTTTGTCCAAACTAGTCCAAGAAATAAAAAAATCCTTCACTTTTTACACAGGTATCATGGTTTTAGAGAAATGTCAAACATAAAATTGCTTCAGGAGGGTTGTTGCACCTCTAGAGTGGCCTTGGGAAAATCAAGATTTCTCCTAGCCTGGTTGGCCAAATGACTTGCTTAATGCATTAAATGATAAAAAGACACAAATATATTTCCAATGAGTTATCATGAGCTCAATTTGGACTTGATGAAGAGCTTCAAAACTTTACTGCAACACCACTCTGCATTTAGGCAACCTCATTTTGCACATTTTGTCCAGTCTTGGGAGATTTGACTTTGGACAGGGCAAATGAACTCCAAATTGAAAAATTCAAGTTGTGTTGGAAATTATACTCGATAATATTTCCAACGAGCTATGGTATGCCAAATTTTAACACCTTTAAGGCCTCCAAAAGTGTCCTGCAAAAATCACTATGCACCTATCAAATGGTGCTACACATAAAATTGGCGCTATGCACTTGGTACAGGTTTTACACTGAGTTTTGAACAGGCGCTATGCATACAAAGTGCGCTACGCACCTAGGTGAGTGTGCTACGCACTTGGAAATTGGGCTACAAATAGTTCCAAAACTTATCAAATTGCCTAAAAACTCCCAAATTCCTCCATGGCAAGTAAGTAACATCATGTTTATTACCATAAGGAATTGTTGCATAAATTTTTGGGTTATATTGATTCTCTAGACATGAAACCCTAATTGTCACTAAATTGTCTCAAATGTTGTAAAAACACACTCATTACTACTGCCATATATCATCTTTTACCACTTCCATAAACCCCATCCTCCTATCCATAATTCCCTAGACAACAAACCCTAATTCCCACATTCTACATTTTCACTACCCCCACTTCATTAAAAACCCTATTCACATCACTAAAACCCTACCCACTCTCCCTAAAACCCTACTCATCCCTAAACCCTGTTCACACATACATTTCCACACTCCCTCCTCCATACACTCTTCCCATTTGCATTCCTCCATCCTATTCCATACTATTATCCACAAACCATTCATATATAATCACATTTTTCAAAACCAAGGGAAAACAATGGAAAGAGACAGTGAATATGACTATGAGGAAGAGAGACTCAGTGATAGTTCCATGGAGAGACATAAGCAGCAAAGCAAAGGCAAAGAGAAGATGCACGAGGATGATATAGATGACGAACAAGAAATAGAACAAACAGCTGGAGGATAAGCAAAGCCTAATGGAGCTAGAAATGTTGAAACTGAAGAGGCAAAATGACAAAGAGGACCATGCCACTTTGACTTCCATTGAACAAGAGATAGAGAATGACAAGGAGTCTTGGTTGGAGAAGATGAACATGAAATCGGAGAGGTTTCTTGAGAAGGTAAACAAAGAGAATAAAATGCTTCGTCACTTAGCCTACCACTACCTAACCTAGAACAAGATTTGTAAAATAAGGATAACAAGCCTAAAAGCCAAGTTAAGGAGAACTTTGAGGAGCAAGAAAGAGCAAGATAAGCTTAAGATCTTGGCTGAAGCTTCATTGGCCCAGCATAGTACTTAACATAGATCATTCATCCCAAATTTCAAGAAACTTAGTGAGCTTTTTGTCATTTTTGAAATTTTTAGGGAAAAAACAGGTTTTTCCGGCAGGTGCGTAGCTCTTTTTTGATAGGGACGTCCATTTGAAGAAAACTTGGCATTTTTGGATTCGTTATAAAAATTTATGCATACTCAGAAATTACTAGGAAATGTTGACAAGTTTTGGACCTCCAAAAGGGCCAAAAACACCCAAAAAATGCCCTCTCTGCCACTTTTTGGCCACACAGGAAGCAATTTTGTGAGATTGCAATTGTGGAGGGGCAAATGGAATCCAAATAAAAAAATTCAAGTTGTTCTAGAAGGTAGACTCATAGGGATTTCCAATGAGCTAGCCTAAACCTGATTTAGACCTCAGGAAGCCCTCAAAAAGTAGCTTGGGAAAAGAACTACACACAGAAAAATTTGCACTATGCACAGGATGAAAAAGTGCCAATTTTGCTCAAAAAACTCTGTTTTTCGCCTAGTTTTCTTCTAGTTTGACTTTTTCTCTCTTATGGTAAAATTCATGATGTGACATGATGTAAATGGATGTAATATGATGTAAAAATGATAAAAATTGGCTTGATAAGGTAGATACATAAGTTGTAGGTGGTTTAGAGTTGAATGAATAAGTTTCCTAGGTTTTAGAGGCAAGCTGTTCTACTACCTATTTTTGTGTTCCTAGTTTAGATATGGTTGAAACCATCCCTCTTATCATGGATTCAACCCTTGATGGATAGAACAGGTGGTTTGGAGGTCTATATCATGTGTTTTTTCAGTCATTTGTAAAGGTTGGACTCTTTTGGATGCATTGAGCACTATTGTATATCACTTCTGCAGTTTGGCAAGGAAATAAACTAGGGTTTTGCAGCATTTTGTGGGATTCTTGTGGTAATGTGATTTAGCATTTTTTTCTTCTCTATAATTCAGTTGATCTTATGTTTATGTGTGCCATCATCTCTTTCTTTCAACATAACTAGATGAATCAATTTTAAAGGTGGAATTCATTAGTGTTTCAGTGCTCTACCTTGGGGTATATTTAGTTCTACATGCTTTCTACTGTTTGAAGAGGACTCATGACACTTGCATCCACTTTATAGCTCCTCACCAGTCTTTGGAATCACCATTACACTCATTTCAAAGTGATAAAACACTTGCCTACCTCGCCCCACATAAATCTCTACAAATCTGTGTTCATTTCCCGGACCCAAAGCTGCCTTCCTCATCTGATCCAGCAAACCATTAAAATCAAACAAATTCCTCTGAGACTGAATTCATGTCCAGAGTTACAACCTCTGAATGCCATTGATTGTCAAGTTGCAAATGAAGACTTGGAAGCTGGACCATATGATCAAATGATGCAAGATGATTCTGTACCATTTTGTTTTGAATCATTTCAATTTTTGAAGGGAAAATTGCATAGTATATCTTCAAATGAGTAGCCTGTAGGAAATCATGTAATCTCTTTGGAACCAATAGAAAATGGGTTGCGGTAGTCTTTTCAAGTCTTACGTGATCCAATCACTGATGTGTTGGATGATGTTTGCAGTCAAAGTCCTTATCCACTAGCTAACTGTGAGATTGAAACAAGTATAGATACAAACTTGATCCGACAGTTGGTTTCTTTGTCAGTTTCAGCAGGAGTCTCGTCACAAAGCTCAGATGAAAGTTTTTATTCATGGTACGAGGAGAAGAAAAGTAATCCATTGGATGGGATAAGTCCCAGTGTGCATGAATTTCAAGATCCTTATGCAGTGTTTTTGGAGTCAGATAGAGAATCCATATCATTCAACGGATCTGTTTACAAGTTTTCATGGGAGTTTCCTTTCAGTAGTTCTTTCTTGTTGTTCAGAAGCAAGCACTTGTGGAGAATGCAAACAACAACTAGAATTCTTACTTGGTTGCATTGGTTATTTCACTTCACTTGATCGGGTGATGAATGAAATAGTTAGAATATGTTTTATTGAATAAGCTCCATTTTGAGCATATTTTCTAGTTTGTCAGTTTTGTTTTAGTATTGAGTCAGTTTCAAGTCAGTTTGTGTTGTCAAGTCGTTAGTTTTTAGTCATGCATTTCAGATTGAGTTTTTGACTCCATGCCCAATGGATAAGGCACTGGTCTGCTCTCCCAAAGATCTACGGTTCTTGGCACCTCAAAGGAGCTACCATCCCCATTGGAGCCAATGTTAGTTTCAGTCTTTGAAACCTTCCACCAATGATCAAATATGCTCTTACAAAGTGGTCTCAGAGTGTCAAAGTCAAATCTTGTCATTTCAGTGAGTTTTCAAGTAAAATTTGGTCACTAGGTATTAGGTCTGGGGTTTGTTTTCACTCCTTCCAAATGTTAGTCCATGTCACCATTCAACTAAGTTTACCATCATTCAAAGAGTGTTCATCATCATTTCAGGTTCCAATGGGTCATTTTACACCTTGTTCGTGCTTCATTTCTACTTGGATAAGGCCCATTTCCCTCTCCTAGGGTTTTTGAAGGTAATTTCTCTTGGATGGTCAAATCATCAACAAAAATTGTATCCTGATGTTCATACACCTTCCCCTATCATTAATGTACCTTATTAAACACTTCCCATCACTGATATCCCTCAAATTCCTCATTTTCCCACAAACCCTAGTTTCTTGCTACATCTGACAATTTTCTAGGCTAGGCCTGTGTTTTGCTCTTTTGGACCCCTTCCCCTCACACAATATTTAAAATTCCACTTTCTCCTATTTAGTAACATCCCTCCCTACTTCCCAAGATTTTCTCAAAAATTTAGAAGCCCCTTATCCCTTTCATTTCACTTCATTTCGACAAATCCCCTGTTCCACACATCGGGATGGGTTTTACTCAAATGATGTTTCTGAGCAAGAAAACATGAATTTGGAAACACTGAGAGAGGTTTTTGTCCAAAATAGTCCAAGGAAGAAAAAATTCCTTCACTTTTAACACAAGTTTCATGGTTTTAGAGAAATTTCAAAAATAAAGTTGCCTTAGGAGGGTTGCTACACCTCTGGAGTGGCCTTGGGAAAATCAAGATTTCTCCTAGCCTAGTTGGCCAAATGACTTGCT
Organism: Pinus taeda; assembly: GCA_000404065.3. Lineage (NCBI taxonomy): Eukaryota > Viridiplantae > Streptophyta > Pinopsida > Pinales > Pinaceae > Pinus > Pinus taeda. The sequence goes on from APFE030350638.1 coordinate 132,281, forward strand.
TAATGAGTTAAATGATAACTATAAACAAATAGATTTACAATGATCTATCATGAGCTCAATTTTGAGTTGAGGAAGACCTTGAAAATGTTACTGCAATAGCACTCTACATTTAGGTAGCCTCATTTTGCACATTTTAACCAGTCTTGGGAGATTTGACTTTTTATAAGGAAAATGAACTCCAAATTGCAAAATTCAAGTTGTGTTGGAAATTAGACTCAATAATATTTCCATAGAGCTATGTCACACCCAATTTGGACATGGGAAGGCCTCCAAAAGTGTCCTACAAAAAGCGCTACGCACCTGCCAGCTGGCGCTACGCCCCTGGTGCAGGTTTTACACCAAGTTTTGAACGGGCGCTACACATACAAAATGCACTACACACTTGGGTGAGTGTGCTATGCACCTTGTAGTTGGGCTACAAATAGTTCCAAAACTTATCGAATTGCCTCAAAACTCCCAAATTCCTCCATGGCAAGTAAGTAACATCATTTTTATTGCTAAAAAGAATTGTTGCATAAGTTTTTGGGTTGTATTGATTCTCTAGACATCAAACCCTAATTGTCACTAAATTTTCTCAAATGTTGTAAAAAAAACTCATTATTGCTGCTCTATATCATCTTTTACCACTTCCCTAAACCACATCCTCCTATCCATAATTCCCTAGACAACAAAACCTAATTCCCACATTCTACATTTTCACTACCCCCACTTCATTAAAAACGCTATTCACATCACGAAAACCCTACCCACTCTCCCTAAAACCCTACTCATCCATAAACCCTGTACACACATACATTTCCACACTCCCTCCCCCATACACTCTGCCCATTCCATTCCTCCATCCTATTCCATACTATTATCCACAAACCATTCATATATAATCACATTTTTCAAAAACAAGGGAAAACAATGGAAAGAGATAGTGAATATGACTATGAGGAAGAGAAACTCAGTGATAGTTCCATGCAGAGGCATAAGTAGCAAAGCAAAGGCAAAGAGAAGATGCACAAGGATGATATAGATGACGAACAAGAAAGAGAGCAAATAGTTGGAGGATAAGCAAAGCCTAATGGAGCTAGAAATGTTGAAACTGAAGAGGCAAAATGACAAAGAGGACCATGTCACTTTGACTTCCATTGAACAAGAGATAGAGAATGACAATGAGTCTTGGTTGGAGAAGATGGACATGAACTTGGAGAGGTTGCTTGAGAATGCAAACAAAGAGAAGAAAATGCTTCGTCACGTAGCCTACCACTACCTAACCCAGAACAAGATTCGTAAAACAAGGATAAGAAGCCTAAAAGCCAAGTTAAGGAGAAATTTGAGGAGCAAGAAAGAGAAAAATAAGCTCAAGATCTTGGCTGAAGCTTCATTGGCCCAACATAGAACTTAACATAGATCATTCATGCCAAATTTCAAGAAATTTGGTGAAATTTTTGGCATTTTTGAATTTTTTAGGGAAAAAACAAGTTTTTCCAATAGGTGTGTAGCGCCACCGGCGATCGCTTTTGATAGGGACCTCCATTTGAAGAAAACATGGCATTTTTGGATTACTTATGAAAAGTTATGCATGCTCATAAATTACTAGGAAAGTTTTACTAGTTGATCTTATGTTTATGTGTGCCATCATCTCTCTCTTTCAACATAACTAAATGAATCAAGTTTAAAAGTGGAATTCATTGGTGTTTCAGTGCTCTACCTTGAGGTTTATTTAGTTCTACATGTTTTCTACTATTTGAAGAGGACTCATGACACTTGCATGCCCTCTCCAGCTCCTCACCAGTCTTTAGAATCACCATTACACTCATTTCAAAGTGCTAAAACACTTGCCTACCTTGCCCCATAGAAACCTTTGAAAATCTGTGTTCATTTCCCGTACCCAAAGCTACCTTCCTCATCTAATCTAGAAAACCATTAAAATCAAACAAATTCCTCTAAGCAAAGAATAACTAGCCTAAAATTAGTTTTTATATCAGTCATCTCAACCCTTCCTTGATATATTTTCATTGAGATTGACAAGGAGAGAGCCCTCTCCCGACCTGGTAGGGCTAGCTACCAGGTTAAGCGTGGTTTGTTGTTACCCTAGACTTACCTTTCTCAGCCTGAGGTAGATTTAGGCCCTAACACTTTCCCACTAAAATTAATTTTACATGGCATTAGAACACACATGTTGCTGAACCTATCAACTACCACAAACATGTAGTGATGTCCCTTCCTAATTTTTGGTAAACCTCCCACAAATTCCATGGAAAAACTTCCTATGGATGAGTGGATACAAGTAAGGGATAATATAGACCCATTTTCCTATTACTAGGTTTGTTGGTGCAACAAATCATGCATCCTATTATAAACCTAGCTACATTTTCTGACATCTTAGGACAATTCACATACCTCTGCAAGTTGGCCACTATTTTTCCTACACCAACTTACCCTATAATATGTAGGTGTGAGCCTCTCTAATAAGTTATAATCACTCAACTTTAGGAACACATAACTTATCCCACTCGTAGAGTAACTTGTCCTAAAGATGGTAGTCAAATGTGTTGTCATCATCATTTAAATGACTTTGTATTTGCAACTGCTGAAACACCTCCTAGAAGTCCTCATCTTATGAATACACATCATTTTATGCATCATGGGTGAATGGATCCATGTGCATCAAAGTTTCAAAAGTTATGATATTTGATGTGGGTGGCCTTGTAAGCATGTTGGAAAACTTGTTTGTGTTTCCATTTTTGTATTTGAACACTAAATGAAACTTTTGTAGAAACCTCGTTCACTTGTAATGCCGTGTATGATCTAGCTTACTCTAGGCCTGCAGGTACTATAGTGGCTGGTAATGTATGTGGATTACTATATCCTTCCCATCAGATAGTTCTTCCACTTCTTCACAAATTTCACTAGGGAATATAAATCCTTTCCTTAGGTATGGTAGTTAAGAGCTTCCTCATGAAATAATTCAGAATGGTAGCATACAAGCCTTCCTACCTACATCAATACTACTCACATAACATACCCACTTATATTTGTCTCCACTTCAAATGACTGCAAGTTCGGTAATGTTAGAACTGGTGCTTGACTGATCTTCTTCTTAGCTCCTCAAAGGCCCTTTGCTAGCCCTTTCCTCATTGGAAACACTTACTACTTGCTGTTGTGGCATGGAGTTGTACTTCTACAACTGAAAATGAGGCTATGATTTTTATTAAGTATTGTGTTTCCCCAATGAAATTCCTAACCTCATAAACATTAGTAGGAACAGACCATTTCATGATGGTATCCATCTTGGTAGGATCTATTTTCACCTCTCGTCCACCTAACACATACCTTTAATAAAACAAAGACTATTGTGCAAAGTCACACTTGATATTTGATAGTAGTTGGTGCTTCTTTGATGTCTCCAATACCTACATTAAAAGTGAGATATGCTCCTCCTAGGTAGTTTTGTATACTAGTATATGATCCAAATAGACAATAAAAAATGAATCTGTAAAATGACACAATATATTTGTCATTCATTAACTTCATAAATGTAGCCGATGCAGTGAATAGGTCGAATGACATGACTAAACAATCATACAAATATTGGTTGGTTTTGAAGGTGGTTTTCTATGTATCTTCTTTTATAACTAGAACTTAGTGCTATCCAATATTGAAGTCTAGCTTGGTGAAGTATTTTTCTTACTGTAATTGATCGAGTGGATCATCTGTTATTGGCAGGGTGTATTTAAAACCCTCCTCCCACATCTGCCTAAGAAATCGGCCAGTTGTGGTAAACATGCGACGAGAGGCCATTATGATATGATTAGACCTCCTAAGTTACGTCAAGGAAGTAGAACCAACTGAAACACACCATACATACATTCAATATAAGCAATAGGACCCTCAGGAACCAATCCAACATTTTTTTCAACCATCCCCTGGGTCCCACTAAGATTTTGGACCACTTGACCTATGGACACTCTCATGTTATGGGCATGCCAGTGTCTAGGGATCTTTGTACGCTCTCACAAGCCTGCAATCCAATGTCCAAGGACATTTTTTCATAGTGCTATGCTAGCGTCCCCAGTATTTGAGCCACTTTTTTAGGCCTAGAGCCCAAGTCACTGCCCATAATTAAATGACACCTTCAGAACTATAAGATAACATGGAAATAAAAGTACTAATGCAATAACTTGAATAAGACCTTGACTGGACCCATACTAGCCATGATAGGAATTTCATAAAACATATCATGAATATGTAATCTATAGATGTAAATGATAGATGTAATCATAAGGGTCTCAGACTTATTTGAGATTCACTATAAGGCATTGTTTCCTTATCACTTTAGCTGCAGTTTAATCCATTAGGCCATAGATATATTTTTAATTCATATACAAGTAAAAACATGATGATATCCATACATAGCTACTTTCATAATACATGATCATAAGTAGCATAATAACAATAGAAATACCAAGGGTACATTAGCCCTATAATCCACATATAAACCAACACATTAATCATGAGATAACAAGGAGAAATAACCTCATATTAATGATGAAAAATCCAACCCGATATGGGACTACCATATTCCACCCTACCATAGAATGACTGAGCCAAATATCTCTTTAGCCATTCACCTCCGTGCCATATTCCAAGAATGAATATGAGATCTCATAAAACGCATTAGTCAAAACCATCCAAGGCTTCTAGAGGCCACCCACCTTAACCCATCAAACAATGGTTCCACCTCACGGCCAGACATCACAAAACCATCATCATATTGGTCTCCATCCAAGCCTTCCAGGGCTTCCAAAACATATGTTCCAATCAAGGGTTCCAGGACCAGTAATTCAACCCACAGTTTCTGTCAGACTTCGAGAGCATTTTTCCAACCAAGGCTTCTAGCACTAGTAACTTAACCCACCAAGGGATTCCAGAGAATTTGTCCAACCAAGGCTTCTAGGACTATTAACTCAACCCAAGCTGTTACAGGGCTTCTAGAGTGTTTTTCCAACCAGGACTTCTAGAAACTAATAACTCAATCCAAGCTAAGAAAACATGAGAACCAACCAAAACAAAACAATGAAATAAACCCAAAATCTCCATGGTTATCCAAGAAATGGAAAGGCTAGGTGTTGAGATTGCAACAAGATGATGGAGCTTAGTGAAAAGAGTCGCCTTCACTAAGTGGGCCCGCAGGCTATTTTTGGCGCAAGTCTATTTTTAGACTATGTCTATTTTTAGACATATGGATCATGTCTATGGATTGCAGGTTGCTGTTTATGGATGATTGATCAAGTTGGGAAAAATATATGGACTTCTATTTTTGATGAAAGTGTGAGTGATCACAGTGTGAGTGATCAAGTCTATTTTTAGACTGGCTGTCAAAAATAGAAAAGTCAAATATTATTATCTCACAATAATATTTGGACTATAAACTTAATCTTATTCTCTTGGAGCACTTCAGTTTGAGCTACAGAGGTGGCACATGCAGCTGTCAGAAGGAAATACGCTTTTCTTATGAGTCAGTTGAGTTGTTGCATGCATGACTTCAGTTAGAACTCAAGTGAGTTGAGTTTAGTGGACTGGAGGTGCAGTTGATGGAGTTGTGTTCAGTTTAGCTTTGTTAAACTTGTTGTATTTAGTCTAACTGGCGAATAGACTAGAGATGAGTTGGGTGAATTAGTTATTAATTAATTCACAAGTTATTAACTCATAATACAACTAATGAATACATCAGTTAACTCAGTTGCATGTCAGTGCATGTTCAGTTCAACGGGACAGGTGGTAGAGAATCAGATTGCTATCAGTTGTGACTATAGTTGTGCACCAAATCTTGCACAATCAAGGGATTGAGTATGCCAATGAGTTTGCCCACGTATTTGCCCACATTTTAGCTTATGCTCACGTCCAAAAAGAATGAGTGACTAGTTTTTGTAGGTGAAAAACGAGTTTGGTGAGCCATTCTCATCAATTCTTGAGCAGGTGTTGAGCAGTGGAGGCAGGAAAGCAGTGGAAGAGATTTGGAGATCAGATCTGAGTTGTATTGTGTGTAACAGAGGTGGAGATACTTGTGAGAATTATTATTCTGTGTAATGTTACATGACTCAATCATTAATATACAGATAGTTGGGGTTTTTAGCGAAATGCTTTCCCCGGGATACATACTGTGTTAATGTGTGAATGCTCTTGATGTTTTATTGTTATTGATGCTGCTATATTGATGATCAACGTAGAGGAGCTTATGTATTGTGTATGTTTTCCGCAATAGTACATGATCGAGATAATCTCCATTGAATATGTGTTAAATTATTCAAAATTTCTACAATAAAAGGGATCTCAAGGCAACATACATGGTGACACATGAGTACCCTATCAACATAACAACAAAGGGATCTCAAACAAGACATGACGAATCAGACAACAAGTACATCCCACAAATGATTCTGCATTACATTAAGCAGGAATCATGAAAACAAGTAAGAAACAAGATCCCTCATCAAACAACAAACAGGGATCCAAGTAGCACAATGCATCTCATAGCAAAAAGAAGTACATGAACATACTACATATCACATCCTAAGGCCAATTATGAAGAAGAGGATGTCAAACTGGTGAAGTTGTTCGTATCATTGATCTCACGGCGTCGAATCATATGGAAATGACTGCTCACACATTAATGCTAACACATGCACTCCACTTTGAAAATGGCCGAAAAATGAAATGAGCAAATGGAAGATCTGAATACACGATCAGATTTGTGGCATCGAATAGTGCAAAATCGATTGTCAAATTTATGAATTCTAAGAAAGTGGAAATCTGGGGCTTAAGGAATCTTTTAGATTCCTTAAAAATTCCCTCCTCTGGGTCCGTTGCAAATCTGTTGCTCAGATCGAAATTCTGACTGTGTCATTAGGTTCATGTCACTAAGAGGTGTAATATCAACATAAAATTTGTCCAATTTGGACACTACAAAAATTTCACCCTCCTGAGAATTTCACCCAATCATGGTTCCCTCTGCCTTCTCTCTGGGTTCATCGTTCCACATGCAAATAAATTAATTAAAAAGTTTTCCTTGATTTCCGTGCATGCTCTTGCTCCTCCATGTCTGGGCGCATGGATGAAATGAAGGTTTATATAGATTTTATTGGGCGGATTATTCAATAAAGTGGTTGTAGATGAGTTGGTTTGGAATCTCGAATTATGAGGAGAGGTCGGGTGGTCAAACCCCGACCCCTCCATTTTTAACACACCCTCCATTTTAAACAAACATATATATTTTGTTTCAAGGGGTCAGTTCCACATTGGGCGGCTCGCCCCCATAACCTCTGCATCATCCGTCGTTGGCGCATTCATTGATTGTTGTATTAAAGGTGCATAGAGGTTTGAGTGTGACATGGGGGTCGTTGGTACATGCACAATTTTTGGTGGTTGCGGGGGTGTGAAACATGGAGCTGCTGTGTGGGCGGGGCCGGCCCTCACGCTGGCCATGGGTTCAATCCCACTAGCTCCAGCTATCTTTTATGGTATGCGGTTATGTGTGGTGGGGCATGGGCCAGGTCCACCAGAGCTGGGTCGGGTCCATCGGAGGTGGCCCGCCCACTACCCGTACTTAGGTTTATGCGGGTGTAAGGTTCAGGGTCCGATGGGGTCATGGTCGCTGGTCCATTTTAAATAACATTTGATTTATGTGATGGGTTGAGGGAGGGCCGGCAGGAGTCATGGCCCATCGACCCATAAAAATTTTGATTTTTGGTAATGCGGTTGGGAAGGGAGGTGGCAAGGGTCATGGCCCACCACCTCATAATATATTTTTTTTGAATTTTTATTAAAATAGAGGTGTTGTTCAAATCTTTAGAAAATAAGAGATATTGGGCAAATTAATGAGGCCACAATTTCGATCGCTTTCTGGAGCTAGGTTTCATGCCTGGGGTCAGTCAAATTATAGGACACTTAAACCTGGCCTAGAGTCCAACTTTGACTGGCTCATTCTCCCTCATACGAGCTCGGATTGATGAACCGTTCACACTACTGCAATCGTGACAAAAATATCTACGCTTTGGTCTTAGTACAAAATCATTTTGATCACTTTGATTTTTGAGCTTCCATAAGCCCTCTTTGTCCTGTGTGTGTCTCTAGAGCCAACTAGATTAAGGAAGCAATGGTCCCCATTACGTTAAGTTCCTCCATCTGCTGAACTTGGTCCTTAGTAAGCTGTTATGCAATCTCTGATGTGTCTAGTAATGGTGGGAAGCATGGTAAAGGGTGGTCCACATTGAACACTCCGTGCAAGTGAAGGAATGGGGGAATGTTGTGCTCCAAAGCATTGTTTCCCACAACCTTGGTACTAGTGTAACGACCATATTGGAGTGCTCTGAGCTTCTGATGGGCTCTTGTAAGGCGTTCTTTCTGTAGATGCAACCAGACTTTGTCGCCCTCCTGAAACTTGTGTGGTACCTGATGTTGATCATGTCGCTGCTTGTACTTGGCATTTTCCATAATGGAGTGGTGATAGATCAACCCGTTGGGTAGAGGTGCTTCAGAAGTCATATCAGACAAATGATTGACCTGATAGTGCAATGGTACCCCTGTGGGTGAGGAGAATATGTCCCTGTTTTCTTTCATGATCATATCCCTCTGCTACTGCTACTGCGTGGAGGAACCCTTCGTGAGGGTCATGGATGTGGTGACGATCTTCCCCTTACTTTGGGAGCGAACCAGACAAAAAATGAATTTCCTAGTCTGGGAGATGATCTTTCTGCATTTCTTAGCAGAGATTAAAGAAGTGGTGGTAGGTGGGGCTACCTCCAGTATCCTGTATAATGAATTACCCAAAGAAATAATAATAATGTGAGGCCTTGACTCATACACAACATGTCACCTCCACAAGTATGGTTGGCCTAATAATACATCACAAACATCCAGAGGTGTAACATCACACAATACCTCATCTATGAAGGGCTTGATGATGTAGGGAAGGTGGCACGCCTGGCAGACTCGGAGATCTCGTCCTTGGTGAAGTCACCCGATACTATACGGTTGTGGGTGTGGTGTAGTCGGTAGGCCCAACCACTTCATGACCTCTGCTGAAATGAGGTTCTTTTGGTTGCCACTATCGACAATGAATTGAAGCGGCGAACCCTTCACCCGCATTTGGGAGTGGAAAAGGCACTCCCCCTCCTCAGGATCTTCAGGCTTATTCTTTTGGATCTTGACAGTGGCAATAGTGGCATTGGGCTCTGCATCAATGATCTACTTCCCTTTGTCATTCCCCTTGTTGGGTTCTGGCTCAGGGTCAAAACATGCATATGATTTTGAAGCCTTCAACTCGGCCACCAACGACTGCTTGGTTTGACACTCACTTGTGTTATGAGTGGGGCTCTTATGGAACTCACACCACTTTCCTGTGTCATTCTTTGGCTTCGTGGTGTTGTTCTTTTCTTGCGGCTTCGACGGGTTGTCTTGGGTCACCCCGCCTTGGCTTTGTCCTTTGTTCTTCGGATTCATAGATCCAAAGTCTCGCTTCTTTTGTTTAAACTTCTGCTCGATTTTGATAGCGAATTGGTACGTCATGCCGAGCGAGGAGATGTTCAAGAACTCCATCTTGTCCTGGATGTATCTGTGTAAGCAGTCGCGGTATTTGAGTACCAAATGCAACTCAGAATCCTTGATACCCAACTATGTGTGAAGGGTATGAAAAATGTTTGTGAACTCCAACACATCTTGGTCCCTTCCCTGCAATAGCGTGGTCCACTTTATGTATTTGTCCTCATAGCTTTTGACAGGGTAGTACTACTCCTTGATGGCATCCTGGAATTAATTCCAAGTGGGAGCGGTTGAAAACAGTGAGTTTCTATTGTCATCCTTCTGCTCACAGTAGGTTTCCCACCAGTCCTTGACATGGGGGGTTTCTTTGAGAAGAGCGAAAATAATATTTTCCTGACTAGAAAAATCATGAACAGAAAAATACCCTTCTAGCAGATTTAACCATTTATCTATAACATCTACATCTATCTGACCCTTGAATATGGGGATTTCAAAGTTAACTTGTACCTTAAAGGGTGTGGCATTTCCAGAGTAAGTGTTGGAAGCCGATGCGTTGCCCCTGGGTAGTCGCTGAAGGATCTGGGCAAAGTTTTCCATCATCGCGTTCCTTTGTCACTCAAGGGCTTCTTCGAGCATGATTTTCATAGGATCTCCTGCCCCCTCATCTTTATTTTCATCTTCCATGGGAGGCCGTCGGGATTTGCGAGGCTGGTCTTGCAAAGGTTCGACCAGTTCAAGCCCTAATTCCTTATATCCCGACCTCATTGGAGACATGCAAATAAAAACAGAGAAAGAGCAGACCGCTCTGATACCACTGATCCAGATTTAAACAAGAATGCAACAAATTACAGATATAACCATAAATACAAAGATGCAGCAGAAGTAATACTTCATTTCATTAATGTAAAATACTGAAATATGCTTAGAAACAGAAATGGAAATAAACCAGCTAGGGTGATGGTAGCTTATCTCTGAGAAGAGATGTGGCGGCTACATGCCTCTGAACTATCTTACAATGGCTTGAAGGCCTATTTATTGCTAAGAAACAATGGAAAACCCTAAACATCCAAAAACCTAACCCTAGGAGATGAAACGCCAAACTATGGGCCCCGTTTGGGTAAATTGGTATTGGGGTCGTAACTTTGGCATACGATCTCCATTTGATGCGCACAATACCTCGTTAGAAATATCTATCCGAGGACTACAACTTTGGGAAGAGCAACATCAATCCATGGACCCATGTTGCTCCTAGTCTTCCCAAAAAAACATCATTTAGGGCTTCAAGATGACTCTGGAAGTTTAGGACTCGAAAAACTGCTAAAAATAGTGAATTGCGCTACAATTAAGGAAACTAAAAAACTGAACAAGACAGCTGTTGGGGTCCAAGTGGGATAGGTGGGTGGCCACCAACATCCACCTGGATCATTTTAGAAGATAAAGAGCAAGAAAGATATCATAAAATTCATATAATAATAGTTGAGAACAGGGTTTTCGAAGAAAGCAATAAAGTTTTAAAAGAACAAGTGGCATTGCTACAAGAAGATCTCTTTTTAGGGAAGACAGAATGGCAACGCATGAAGTCGAATGTGTGAAACATAAAGAAATATGTAGTGGAAAGTACAGAGATGGTGAATTCGAAATCATCCCAGGATAAAGGGAAAATGATTGCCCAAATAGACAACCATGAAGAGAAAGAAAGGGAAGAAAGGAAAGGAGATTCCACCAAAGTTTCCAAAACTTGGGCTCAAGTTATTAGAAATTATGCTAATAAGGAAGGAGAAACAAACATCCAAGTTGACAACTTGCAAGATAGAGAAGGCAAGGAAAGACAAAATAGGACAGCAAACATAATTATGAAAGGGGTGAAAGACTATCGGAAAAATGAATGTACTCTTGATCTTGTAAGAGACTTCTTGAAAGACAAGTTACTATGGCAAGGAAAAATATGCCAAGCATGGAGGGTGGGTAAGTTTAGCGGGGAGAGATCCAGGCCCATAAAAGTCATCATGCCTAGCTTGCGTGATAAATATATCATTCTAAGCAAGAAACATCTCTTGAGGGGTTCTTGTTTTTTCCTAGAAGAAGATTTAACTGTAAAACAACAGGAGGAAAGAAGGGAGGAAATGTTAAAGGTGAGGGAAACAAGAGATGAAGGCAAGAGAGCATGGATTTATAAAGTCAAAATTGTGATAGCGCAATTTGGACCTTTTTCCAAAACAGAGTAGCAAGATGGTAATAAAGAAGAGGCAACAAACTCTTCAATAGGAAATCAAGAAGCAAGGTCAGTATGGGAAAGCAGGACAAAGAATCAAATGTGAGTCTTGCATGTCAAAATAAATAGCAATCAAGTCATACCCAGGTTTCCTTAAGATTAGTTTGTTGGAACTGTAGAGGTTACCCATGGAGACGAGGACTTGGCTTAGGGCCTATTGCGGAAGATAGAGACATAATTTTCCTCATAGAAACACATGAGCATGAAGGGTGCAAAACACCTCTGTTTGAAGGATACTGGAAGATGGCAGTGTCAAACAAGGCAACAGGGAATGGAAAAGGGCATGGGTATCATGGTTATAGTAAGGGAGAAAGAAAGTCATCTCATTCAGTTAGAAAAATAAGACTCATTTGGTTTAAAATCTCAAAAAATGGAAACCATGTCAAAATTGTAGCATGCTATTTTGTGCCGCAAGTTTCAAAAATCTACAAAGGTGGGTATTGCAACATATTCATAGCTAGGTGAAGTCCTTATAGTGGGTGATTTCAATGCTAGGACTGCAAGTGAGCAAGCTAGCATTCGTTTCTATAAAGATGATTGTGACCCTATTTGGCTTACTGAAGAGATTAATCATCAGTGGGAAAGAATTTCAGAGGACAAGGGTTGCAATCTATTTGGTGAACAATTGCTTACTCTATGTGGGGCCTTTTATTTAGTCATTTGTAATGGCTTGGCTAGATGGGTAAAGTTCGGTAATTTCACTTGCAATACTTACAATGCAGCAAGTGTTGTAGATTATGAAATTTTCTCGCATGCTTTGTGTGAGAAAATGGAGGAAGTTTTGATTGGAGATCAGCTGCGGGACTTAAAATCAAATCACAAGCCAATTTATTTATGTTTCTCTTGGACTGGAAAGAAACAATTAGAGTAAAAAATTCAACAAGTCCAACAAAATCTCCCACGGGATAGAATTCTTTTTGACCCCAAAAAATTGTAATACCTTCAAAATGATGCTAGAGAGGCTCTTCGAGAAGGAGAAAATCACAATTCATAGCCTTCATAGTCATGAATGAACACATTTAATTCAAAGCACACTTGCAAAGTGCAAAAGAGAAAAAATTAAGAAGTCTGAAACAAATTGCTTTCCGGTTAATGGTTGGTTTGACGAGGAATAAAAAAAGGCAAGGATAATGTGGAAAGAGTCAAACAAGGATAACATAAAGCTCAAAGCTTACACGCAATTATTAAGCCAGAAAAAGGTTGATTTCATGGTTTCAAGGAGAGAATAACTAATCTTCCTTGGGAAAAATAATCCCAAATTATTTTGGAAGGAGCTCCAACCGAAAAGATACAAACTAGAAATAGTATTACAACTTCTAAATGGTTTGACTATGCAAGAAAACTCTATGCGCATGATCCCAAGGTTGACCCTCCCCCCTGGTCAACATTGATACTGAACTCTTCACGGTGCAAGAGGTAGAGATGGGTATCAAGAAGTTGGGTGTTGGAAAAGAAAAAGACTTACCTGAACTCTACTCAGAAATACCTAAAGTGGGGCTCAAAGATTCTTGCAGCTCACATTACAAAAATTTTCAACATCATACAATAGGGGCTCCCCACAGATTGGACAACTAGTCTGGCAATACCTCGTTTCAAGAGCGGTGACGTGAATAATCCCTCCAATTATAGGAACATCATGATAAACCCTTTGTTTGCAAAGCTATTTATAAGCATTCTAAAAAAAAATAGCAAGTGGGCAAAAGAAAGAGATAAGCATGCTAAAGGGCCAAGCAGGTTTTAGACCTAAACATTCCACAGTTGATCATTGTATAACTTTAAGGCAAATCATTGAGAAAGTTTAGGAGGAAAAGGAAGAATTATTTTGCTGCTTTGTTGATTTCAGAAAAGTGTTTGACTCGGTTCCTAGGGATAAACTTTGGCACATAATGGAGGAACTTGGGGTTCCTAAACGTTTGAGAGCAGTTGTGCATAGGCTGTATGAAGAGGTGAAAGACAAAATTAGAACTTCAGCAGACATTTCTGAAAGTTTTAGAAGCAATATCGGGGTCAAGCAAGGTTGCCCACTGTTTCCTACCCTTTTTGTTTTATATATCGACAAGCTTGAGTAGTGATTAAATTTGCAAGGGGGTGATGGTAACTATTTGGGCAAGTTTGTTATAAGGCTTCTTTTGTATGTAGATGACCTTATTCTGATTGCTAAATCGACTCTTGATTTGCAAGAGAATTTACTATCCCTTGAGCATTTTTGTAGAAGTGTGGGAATGCAAGTCAATATCAACAAAACAAAAGTAGTGGTTTTCTCTAAGAAAAGAAAACATAACCATCATAAGTTCTACTTTGAAGGCAACATTCTAGAAGAAGTTGCGATTAAAAATACCTCAGAATTGACTTCAACAAAAATCTAAGCTGGAATAGTTGTAGAAAGAAAAGAACTTTGGGGGGTTGGAAAGCATTTTATGCTTTTCAAAATAGGTGTAGAGAGGCAAAGTTATGGGACTGGACAACCACTCAAACTCTTTTTGGGCGTCTAGTGATTCCGGTGATTCTCTATGGTTGTGAACTATGGGCTGGCAGTACATCCGACATGCAGTGGAGACAAATTGAGAAAATTAAGAAGCGTTTGATTACAAACAAAAATCAAGATTAAAAGTGCAGTTCCTTATTCTATCTTGTTAAGTGAAGCAAGGATTGCTCCTATTGAAGCAATTTCTATGGCACAAGTCATAAGGTATTTTAAAAAATTTGAGCAAATGGAAGAGGGTAGATGGCCTAAGGTTGTCTTTAATGACAGATTGTCCAAGAGAAAAAAAAACTTGGATGCAGCAAAATATAAAATGGTTTAGTAAATGGGGTATTTGCTTGAACGTGTGTCCCATAAACAACAAAGAGATAAAAACTTTTGTTATGGAAAAGTTCCACAAGCATACTTGGGATAAGGAGCTAGGAAGAAAGAAAAAGTACTATATTGAAGTGTTTAATCCCACTCATAGTCATCAACCAAAAGCATACGTAGAGACCAATATCTCTTGGAGTGCCAAAATTCTTATTGCTCAGTTGAGGACTAATTCTCATCAACTCTGTTGTGAAACAGTGCACTGTAAAAGGCCAAAAGAAGTGTGGGAGGAAATAGTGCATTTTTTGTTCTTCCGGAAAAGTGGAAACATAAAAACATTTCATTTTAGAATGTGAGGTCTTCAAAGGCAAAAGGAAAAGTTATGCAGATATGCTGACAACTATCTCTTGGGATAATCTATTTAGCAAGGGGTTTGTCGAGAAGCTGGGAGCATTTATTTTGAAGCTTCACATAAAATACATCAAGCAGATGAAAAAACAATCTGCCTCATAAGCTATCTTTAACCTAATGAACATTAAAAATTTTTATTTTTTTTTTCTTTCTAAATAATCTACAATATTTATATTTTAATCATAAAATATTATATATTTGTAATATATAAGTATTTTATATTTTAATCTCATAATATTCATATTTATATATATAAGTATTTATATTTAATCATATAATTAATATAGGAAAGAGTGAAAGATAAATAAATTAATTTAATGATGTGATTATTATTATTATATACTAATTGAAATTACAATAAATAACATTTATTTTTTTATTCTTTTAAAATTTATAGATATTATATTTCAATTTCATTTTGAATGGTAACATCCCAAAAATAGGGTTAATTATAGAACAATCAAATAAAATCCACTGTTATTATTATTGAAGGAAAATTGTTATCAACTGCAAAGTGGAAGCGAGAAAGGTTATGATGGAAGAGCGTCTGTAATTGGAAAACTTTTGGCTACGCCTGAAACATTGGACATCAATTAGGTGGAGGAGACACTGGTAGAATGTCGCCATGATGTGACAGAGAGGTGATGAGCCACTGACTTTTTTGAAAAGTCACTAATTCAAAAAACCCTTGAGCACTGTAATGACCCATCGTGTGGATGGATCACAGTAAGTATGAAGATTGGTCGGGTGAAATCTATGCAGCAAGGCCACCCGTCATCAGCACAAAAAACAGACAGGGAAATAAAAGTACGCCATTAGAAATATAAAAATAGTAGTTGGTACATGGTCAAAAGAAAATAGAATACTCATACGTGTCGAATCTATAAAATGAAAGTAACCATTTGGTTAAAAAATTATGCACGCAGGGCCAGACTGCAAATAAGCTCGAGATTTGGTTAGTTGGGGTTTGTTTTCACGTGGGGGAAGAAAAATCAGAGTTAGGGTTAGATTGTGCAGTCGCTGTCTAGCGAATTAAACTATATATATGTGACCCTTGCCAGCATATTACGTAGGGGGCGTTTGCACCAGCGAGTGGGTTTCACGTGGAACACTGAGGCCGGTGGAAGGAAGAATCTGATGACAACGAGATGATTGTGTGGGATTTGGGATTATGAAAGAGCTTGTAATGGAGGAAGTTAGAGGCTATATAAGATGATTGTGTGGGATTTGGGATCATAAATGACCTTGTCATGGAGGAGTTATAGAATTTATAAGGAGGAAGTGTAGTTTGCGTGTGTGCATTTTGTGCAAATTCTTTGATTGATTGATTGATTGGTGGGTGGATGGATGGATTAACCAGTGATTGAAATGCTTGATATGGATTGATATAATTTTGGGTGGTTTGGGATTGATTAAAATGCATGGTATGGATTGATATAATTTGGATTGTTTGGGCATTAGGCACAGTACATGGTGGTGGCCTTGGTGGTTCATGTGCCTCTATTGTGTGGGAGGAAGAAGAAAGATGGAGGCTAGCAATAGACGTTTCAACAGAATATGTGTTTTCTGTGGGAGCCGCTCTGGCAACAAAACAGCGTTCAGTGATGCTACCCTTGATCTAGGCAAGGAATTGGTAATATACCAAGATTCCATGATCCTAAGCCAATTGCTTATGTTTCTCATTAATCCCTATTGTTGTAGCAAGCCTTCATGTTGATGATATATTCATCTGTAGAATATGTATGTTCCCCTGCAACTGATTATCTTGTCATAAACTAGCTGGCCCCCTGAAGAATTGAATTAGGAATGATGACTGTGATATGGGCATCACAGAGATTCTCATGCAATTGTTTATCTCATTGGTCTTGGCATTTATAAAGGGTAGTTGTGTGCTTTACTGTTTTGTTGGTGTCTCTGGAATGGGTTTTTAGCTTCTGTTCTCATATGGGTTTTTATTCATATTTACAGGTAGAGCGAAGAATAGACCTTGTATATGGTGGGGGAAGTATTGGGCTCATGGGTCTGATTGCTCAAACGGTTTACGATGGTGGTTGTGATGTTCTTGGGTAAGTGATGAAATGGAATGGAATGAGCAATGGGCTTTCTGTTTCCTTAGAGAAAGATAAATTGAATTTGGCACATTTAGTTTTGTACTGGCTTCTCTTTTTTGCCTTATCCCATTGTTTCTTGATGTCTACTTGTTGGCTTCATGGCAGGGTCATTCCTACTCCCCTTATGCCTATTGAGGTACCATTCACTTCTGTTACATGACTGTTCTTGTTATAAATCTTCAGTATGTGCTAGGATTTATTCAAAAAGTTTTTTGTGGGTGTGGAATTCAATCGAAACTGCTGAGATGGTTTGCAATTTTTTCCTGAATTGCTAAGCATTGAGATAGATCAGTATAAGACGTTCTAGTTTTCTGGACAAAGAGATGCCATGAAGTCATGGAATGACCCTAAAATATTAAATGCCTCTTCTGGAGAAAATATGAGTAAAATTGATGTCCTTGATCTTATGATTCAGCTCAGTTGAAGCATGGAGACTGCATGTGTGATTGTAAATAAGAATACTAAACCTGTGTTAGGAATACGATAATGACTTAAAGTTTACTTTATGTTTAAGGGATTATGCCAGACAAATTAAAGAGACGCCTTCCAATTATTTCAGTTCCTGTGCACTCTAGGAAAATTGAAGACAATTTTTCTTGATGTTCTGCCAAAGAGAAGATTGGATGGTTTTATTTTTCTTTTTATTGCATTGATTTCGTCTTGGTGAGAGTAATCTAAGTTTCAGGTTGGAAAGCAAAGGTTGGTATTTCTATTTGTCTTGGAGTAAACCTTTTTGAGAGTTCCTTTAGAGATTTATTATTCCTATTGAGTTTCTTATGTAGAGTAGCTCCCTTGGAACTTCGTACCGTTGTTATAATTCAAACCTAGAGCGAAGGAACCAATGTAATAGATAGTCTGGATCTGAACACAGGTATAACAAATTAGCAGGGTTGGGGTTTTACACAGATATGCTTACATTCTAAGTATGCTATGAGTGAGGTCGAAGATAGAAGATTTTTGTAACTTGAGACCAAGCTCACTCCATGGGAATAAATCTTTATTAGGTTGCTTAACTGGATTATTAAACCTTCAATTCTATCTTGTCCGTAGGAATTTGCAGGCTTAGCCATTTTAGCTGATTCAAAGTTTCCCTTTGTGTTTGGATATTGTCTGACCCATGCGGGTAGGGCCCATACACAACTTTCATTTACTATTGCAGACAAAAGAATTTGGGTAATAACCCTCGACAGGAAGGAATAAAATCACACTATTTGTGAAGTTAGGTATTGCCTGTGTGATGTACCATTACTCTTAGCATCAGACTGAACCTGTAAACTCTTAATATATCCTAACAAGAAATGTCAAGAAAATATGACAATTACGAGATATTAATAAAAAATGAATTAAGACCTGTGGGAGCTATCAGACAGGGGTTTACATTCTAGGGTAGATGTGAGATTTGTCTAAGCCTATATTTCGAGAGACAGACTTTTCTCCTTGAGTCATGGATTGGATACTTTACCTAGTCATCTCAAGATCTAAACACATTTCCATAGTAGCAATGAATATCTATTTAGCTGGGGAAGCAGAGATACTGAAAGAGCATCTCACAAGTTTAGTCAGTTAGTTACCATCATGTCAGGACACATCCATTTCTTGATATATACAATCAATGATAATAATTGATTTACTGCTTATGTACTTCTGGTTCAAATTTTCTTTCAATGTACCTCAACTGTTTGCTTGTAATTGTATAGCTAGGTTTTTAGTATGTTTAGATTAAGGACCTTTGAAGACAGAATTGGAGCTATTGTCTTCTGTTATAGAATACAATTATTTGTTTGCATGGCATTTGCGATCAATGCGGTTCAAACTAAATGAAAATGATAGAGGCCTGAAAGAACTTTCACCCTGAAATTTATCGCAGGATAGTGAATCTTCTCTTCTGTTATAGGATAACGTTATTTGTTTACATGGTTTTCACAAGCAATGCAATTCAAGCTAAATGAAAATGATGGAAGCTTAAAGGAACTGTCACTCTGAATTAAGGGAAGCATCCTTTTTCTCTGTTTAATTAACTTCAAAAATTTCAACCAAGTGATTGTTCTTAATCTACAAGTGACTTTTCTTTCATGTTAAATGACATTGAACCATTAGTGTCTATATCTTCTGCCCCAAACAGTTCGGGAAATTAGTGGTTACTGGCCTTCTCATCTTACTAATCTTTAGTCCATCTTTGATACATCAGTCCTATTGAGACTTCAGAAGATCGGGTATCAAATGTTTTCAAACACAAATAACTCAAAATGAAAATGGAACACCGCTCTCAAACTTCTCTAAAACCAGGCCAAAATGAAAATGGGACAGTTATCTCAAACTTCTCTAAATCCAGGCCAACCAGAACAGTATCAGGCTAATCAGAAGGTACATAGAACAGAACAGAGGATATAAGAGAGGGAGATAAAATAAAGAACAATGACCTATTCAACCTGATGTTTTGTTGTATAACATCAGTCAAACATGCTAAAAGGAACAGTGTATTGCAGTGAAATTACTGTCATAAGGCTTCTAGTTTTCTTTTCCAAGGACTGATTGCTCTGAAATTGGATGATTAGGATTATGCATATTGCAACTGATTGATGTGCTTTTGATGCTATGGGCATGACTATTCTGGCTTTTTATGTAATTGAAATAGTTTTTCTAACGATGTTTCGTAAAGATCCTACAACCTAAACTGTTTGAGATGGTAAATTATATCACAGATATCTGGTCCTACAGTCGGTGAAGTAAGGACTGTTGCTGACATGCATGAAAGGAAGGCCGAAATGGCTCGTCAAGCTGATGCTTTTATTGCTCTTCCAGGTGATTTGATACTTCTCATTTTTAAGAAACTTTTTGGGGTATGATAAATAGGATGGTTTGCTGTTAATTGCTTAGTTTTTAATTGCACCTTGAGAAGCCAGGTGCACTCCATAGCCACTGAAATGTGCCATGACGGTAGGTAATTCTAATAAACTAAAATGAAAATAAAATGTGAAGGTCCAGTTATCAATGTTAAGAAAGGAGCTCAGGCCATTTGTAATTATGTAAAAAAACTTAAAATTAAATTGATATAGATCCATCATACCTGGTAACTAGAAATTTGAATCTCTTTTTGTTTGTTTGTTAAGTATATCTCTCTATGTTTAATAGATCAAAGGCTACGATGAATCTATGCTAATGGTAAATATGCATTGATTAGGGCCTGGTGAGAGACAGTATGCAGATAATTTATAATAAAACTTCCAAATCCTTTGATATTCTATTCCCTGATTTCTTCAAGATTTGGCTGATTGAAGGTGGTTATGGAACAATGGAAGAGCTGCTAGAGATGATCACATGGTCACAACTAGGCATTCATGATAAGCCGGTACATATCCACTGTTTAATGTTGAATTGTTTTAGAGTTCATTCAGTACCCTTACCATTGATCTTCAAGAGTATTGCCAATTATTGAGAATATTGATCAGTCATAACTTACTGAAAGTGCAGGTGGGTTTACTTAATGTTGATGGTTATTACAATTGCTTGCTTGCCTTATTTGATAAGGGTGTTGAAGAGGGATTTATAAAGCCTTCTGCACGGCATATTGTTGTGTCTGCTCCAACAGGAAAAGAACTTATGGCCAGGATGGAGGTAGGGAGAATGTTATGGAAGTGATTCTAGCTTGATGTTTGCAGTGTCTAGTAAAGAACATGGTCAGGGAATGGTATCCAAAATAAAATGTTATCATTAATGGATTAGAACTTTTGACTGCTCATCTTTTAGTTATATATTCATATATTCTGGTGACGGGGATTAAAAACATTTGTAGTTTGGGTATTCTGTGCAGGAATATGTACCTATACACGAGACGGTTGCTCCTCGAGGAAACTGGGAAATTGAACGACTAGGATACCCTGCAGCCTCTGATTTGCATTCATAATAAATTTTACCTGGCTTGGTCCCCAATTGTAGGCAGTTGTTGTTTGTTTTGAATGATTCATTGTTGCAACATTTGTAAATTATGTGGAATGAGCTATTCCATAGAATCTAATTTTTTGTTCTACAAATGCCTGCCAAATTATTGCAGGCATTAACATGATTGCAATATATGACATTGATATTTATTTGCTCTTTTAATGTGTCCTAAATGTGTTTTAATGTGTCCTAAATGTGTTTTGGATGTTTTTTTTTCTCTATACCCAAGAGCACAGTGAATGCTGGAAAAGTTGGGCAGAAGCTCCTAAAAAGAATGGAAAATAAAACTTTAATTTCTTACTATGTCTGTTTGTCCGTAGTTGAGTATGATAAAACTTTAATTTCTTACTATGTCTGTTTGTCCGTAGTTGAGTATGATAAAACTTTAATTTCTTACTATGCCTGTTTGTCTATAGTTGAGTATGTGGTGAGAGTATCTACATCTTTATAGATTTGGGTAGATTTTGGTAGTTGAATATGATAAAACTTTAATTTCTTACTATGTTTGTTTGTCTATAGTTTACTATGTTTGTTTGTTTATAGTTGAGTATGTGGTGAGAGTATGTACATCTTTATAGATTTTGGTGGTCAAATCACTGCATGGAAGTAGGACCAGTAGGTCCTAGGTCCTACAAACAAGAAGTCTTAAAAAGATTGTGTATCCAATCCCTCTAAAGATTTTGGTGGTAAAATCACTGCATGGAAATAGGTCCTACAAACAAGAAGTCTTAAAAAGATTGTGTATCCAATCCCTATGTGAACTGTGCTTTTGTGCTTTTGTGGAGAACTGTGATTTTGTGCTTTTGTGGAGTATTGGCAATTTGCAGCCACATTTTGCATGAGATCTACTCAAATTCATGTCTGCCCAGATAGGAAAAAGACAGGAACCAGTAGTATAGTTCTTTCCGTGGTTAATATGATTGCGTAAACTAGAGAGATCGAACGTTCTGCCACGTGAATCGTATAGCATTTAAAACTTTCGAGGAAAACGTCTGATAGAAAGCTCCCTTCCATATTTGTAGGATTAAAATCCCAGTGCGATTGCTTTACCCGGTGAATGGATGTAACAAATGCGATACTTTATATTACTTGGCTGATAAAGAAGCAATATATGAATGGTCATGGATGTGTCCATGGTATTGTAGTTGCATTTCATTCATACAGTGCTGGTTAAACAGCCGTATTACAAGTAGATGAACTGTGATGATCGAATTTGTCAATTGCCAGTATGTCTGTTTAAGTGAACACCGATTATGTCCTAAATATTGTGTCCAAGTGAGTTAAATGACACACAATTGACAGGTTCTATAAAAATACAGAAGACAATATACACAAATATGTTACCCAAATATACGAGTTACACCTGCAAGGTCCATGGAACTAATAGTCCTACTTAATTGAATGCAATGCATTTCTCAGCTATGCTATAAGAAAAAAAAATTACAAACTTTGGATTATTATATTTCTCAACACCGAACCATGGTGAGAATATAGCTGCAGTCTACTTATACAGTTGACAATCATATCTTAAGCAGTTGAATTGTGATGATTGAATTTGTGAATGGATGGTGTCCCCAGGTTGTTTACTAAATAATGTGTTGTAGTGAGTTAAACTAGTCCAAACCTATTTTAATTTTATTACAGATCTATTAAGTTATTAAATTTTAGATTTATTAAGTTATTAAATTTTAGATCTATTAAGTATTGAGAGGGGTTAAAAAGAAACTGAGATATAAAATAGTGCAGATTCATATTAATTTCTCGATCTATTAAGTATTGAGAGAAGTCAAAAAGAAATGGAGAGAGAGGTCAAAAAGAAATTGAGATACAAATCTCTAAGCATCTGCAAATCTTGAATTAACGATTAATCATGCTGGTGCGTGTAATATTAATGTTTATTGTTTTTCCTTTAATTTTCTTTTCTATATTATGAATTTTATTTGTTTCTTTATTTTGATTAGTAAGGGTGGATGTTACACAGGGTTGGGTTGATATTTTATTTGTATTTTTAAATATTGTATTAGATCAATATATAATATATCTCAGGTCAGCCATTGTCAGCATTCTAAGAAAGAAAAGAAAAAGTCAAGTCAGCCTTACATATAAATGCTCTACATCTTTATCATACTGGGCAGTAAAATGCACCTTGCTTCTGACCCAAACTCAGAAACAATACAAAATTTATATTACAGCACATATATGGTATCCCTGCAAGGTCTGTTTTGGAGATATAGTCCTTAAATGATTTGCTGAGGACAAACATTATGGAAGGCAGAGAAAAGGTTGGAGGAGTGTGACTGCTCAAGTAAACATAGATTACCGTCTACACACTCTTGCAGTGAGTTGAATCACACATAATGGACAGGGTCTGCATCATAAAAATGCAGGAAACAATATTCACAATAACATCACAACATATAGATGGTTTTTTGGAAGGTCTATTTGGAACCAACAGTTCTACTTCATTGAAATGGTGAGAAATAAACATTGTGAAAGGCAGCAAAAAGCTGATAGGAGTGTGACCTTTCAGAGAGTACCTTCTAAGTACTGTGTTGCAGTGAGTTAAAACTGAAATCACGCACAATGGACAGGTTCTGCATCGCGAAATGCAAGAAACAATCTACATGAATTTATTTTATAATATACATGGTACCCTTGCAACATTATGGAGTTTTAATCAACCTCCTTCGTTGAATTGGTGATGATATTGTGAAAGGCAGAAAAAGTTTGCCAGGAGTTTTAATGATAGACAGTATTGTCATGTGGAAGTACAGGTTTCAAAGACTGCAAGTTGCAGCATGTCATTGTTTTGTTTTAGCAGTTAGCCATTGTCTTAGCAATTACAGTTGTTTTAGTAATTGCAGTTTAGCTATTACAATTGTTTTAGTAATTACAGTTTAGTTAGGTGATTTTTTGGTTTTTTAGGGTATGTTTTACTTCGTTTAATTAGAAATTAGGAAAATCATAATTTCAAGAGGTTTATTTTACTTCAAGTTTAATTAGAATTAGGAAAATTATAATTTCAAGAGGTTTATTTTACCTAATCTAATTATCCATAAATAGATTTTCATAGTAATAAACTCATTTTCACAATAAAAATACAATTTAAATAATAAAACATTTCAATCTCACACAAAAATCATTTCACCAAATTCTAATAAAAAAATCCAAAAAAATCGCTATCATGCTATCTTAGCGTTACACTCGCAACTTATTTTTCGCTACCGGTCAACATTTATCATCTCCCTAAATTGAATGTTCGAAAACAGACAAAGTATTTGAAAAGAAAGAAAGTACAAATCTTAAACTATTATATTTTAAGACTTAGCACAGGTGCCTAATAAGTAAGCCGAGTGCTAGCCTGTGCCCCAGGTCAAGATAAATCCGTATTCTACTTGTTAGACATTTTGATATTTTGATTGCCGGTGCCCCAGGTCAAGATAAATCCGTATTCTATTTGCCAGAAATTTTTCTGGGCATATATTTTAGTCAAAAATGTTTAGTATTTGGTAAAAAAAAATATATTGAAATCACAAATTTGAGTAGTGTTCGAGAAGTTTTCATTGTTAAACAGTTTTGATTTGGGTATATTTTTTTAATTCAAAAATATTTAGAATTTGGCGAAACAAATTGAAATCACAAATTTGAGTTGTGAATTTTCTGTGATCGAAATGTAAAAAATTGAAATCACAAATTTGAGTTGTGAATTTTCTGTAATCTAAATATAAAAAATTGAAATCACAATTAATTTGGTGTAATTCTCTGTAATCAATGTAAAAAATTGAAATCACAAATTGAATTGTGAATCTCTGTAACTAAGTATTCAGAGCTGTATATATTATATATATATATGAAAACATATTTTTAAATACAGACAAATATTTCAGATATTCATTTTGGATTCAACTGGTTAATAAGTCATTCACGTATGACATAATTCCATGGAGGTAGTCGTAATTTGACTAATAGCCATGATATAGATATCATTTGGTTCTACTGCCGTTAAGTATGTCATTCACGTATGACAGTTTCATGAGAGGTATGTCATATGACTGAATTTTTTATTATGAAAGTAGATTTAGTCAGTTACGTACTACTCCTCATGGAAAGTGGTCATCACGTGAATGACTTACTTAAGGCAGTTGAATCCCAAAATGATATCTAATATAATGCACTGCGTAAACCCCATACTTAAAGACAAATATTTCACCTAATTCTAACCAAAATCTCCAAAACATTTACTCTCAAAATAAACAACAACTAATCTCTCCCATCCTTCTCACTCTGATTAAACCAAAATAATTAAAAAAAAATATTTCACCGAATTCTGACCATGAGCCCAAAATAAATAACAACAAACATATGTAAAATCCCTCTCCCTCTAATTAAAAAAAAAAAAATTATTTCACCGGATTCCAACTAAAATCTCCAAAACATCTAACGCCCAAAATAAATAACAACAAACATCTCTCCCATCCTTCTCACTCGATTGCACGAGAATAATTGTGATGACAGATCACATGCATCCTTGCTTTCTGTGTCAGAACATATCTACAGTCTCTTGGGTTTTGCTTGATGTCATGAGGGTTGTACCGGTGACTGTTCTCTGTCAATCACATGGACTCAAAGCATTATTTCAGTTGAACTCCACGTCCTATTCTCTGTTTCTCTTTTTTCTTGACAGGCGATCAAAACAACAAGGTGAGCAGAGACAGAGTCGCAACTCGCCATTGGGTGTCTGAGTTAAACTCTGGTGCACGGAGAATAAATGGAAGAAACTCATTATTTTATTATCAGAAGATAATGTGAGTGGGTTTTAACGACGAACCACGAAGACTATGTACAACTGAAACGTGTAAATGATTGCAGGCTGCAGCGGAGTTTTCTGGTTGGCCAGAAGGTGCCGCGTATGGATCTCTGGAATATGGGGTCGGTGTTCTCCTAGGCAGTCCACTGGTTGAGCCTCAGATTCTGCCAGAAAGTCTCACATCAATACTTTTCTTGACAATTTTGATGGGTGACAGTCTACTGGCCAACAATTTAATATGATTTAAAATAATACATGTAATGGACGTTACGTGTCAACAGATGGCGTTGTTCAATATGAATATTGATTAGAATGACGTCAGTCCACTTCACATGTTATCACATTTATCTTTTAGTGGAACATCACGTTAATGATAATTTGTTTTTCTTCTACGTTTGTAAATGGGCCGTGCAAATGCCGAATCTTAACGAGGTGGAGTTGGTATGATTTTTTATAAAATTTTGGGTAAAATTTTTGGAAATTTAAGGATAGGGGTAGAGTTTTAAGATATTAGAGATGACTTAGGTTTTTTTTATTGTATTTAATCTATTTTCACCATCAATAATATGATTTAAATATTTTTATAACGATTTTTAGTAGTTCCGACAAAAATATAACGATTTTTGGTAGCTCTGACAAAATTGATGCTTAAATAGACAATGTTAGTGGACAAAGTAATGTTATATTTAAAAATAATTTAATTTTTTGAATTGGAGAGTAATTTATTCTTATTGTATTTAGTTTTATTAATGAGATTAAAGTATTTTAGTAATTGAATTTAGGCCTTATGTGATCCATATTTTATGTGTTCTGAATTTTTTTTGAAGAAATCACATTAGAAATAATTTATGGAGAAATCTTTTCTAATCATCTAGTGTGGTTCATCATGAGAACAAGATGGAGAATCAAATCATGGCACCAGATTAAATAGAAAGACCAACATAGAGATCATTAATATTTTTAACCGTTATAATAAATAACTATTTTTTTTAAAAGATCTTAGAAGTGTCAAAAGTCAATTTTTTGTTGTTAAGTAAATATTTAATTAAGACTAAGTTAATTTTATTAATAAAATAAATATATTAGAAAAGATTGAAATAATTATAAAATCAAAAAAATTTTAATATTAAAATCCAATATTAGATTAAATTCATTCAATTACATCATTATATAGTATGTTAAAGTAATTGAGTAAAATATTTAGATTTAAATGAGTTATATGAAATAATATAATTAATTTAAAATTAATAATCAAGTCAATGTCAGACAAAAAAAAACAAGGGGTCAAGACCAAAATAAAAAATGTAAATATTTTTTGAATAAAAAAGAAAACCTAAAAAACTAAGGATATAACTAAAATGTTTTTTAGTCTAGATATTAAAGAAAGTTTTAGTCTAGATATTAAAGAAATTAAACAATAAGAAATGTATCAAAGATAAAATTACATTTTGGTTACTAAATAATTTAAAATTGTTTGATAGTTAAGATTTTGTAATTTTTAAAGAAAAAGAAATATGTCAACCACTTAATACATAGAAGTATATGGTAGACATAAAAGTCACTCTCTTAATTAATTAGTTTAGAGGAGCCTTATACACACATGTAACTTAGTATTTAGTGTTGCAGTAGGTGGCATAAAGAGTATCAATTTTGAAATGGTTTCAAATCTTATAGCTCCATACCACCTGTCGCAACATTAAAAACTCCATAGAAAAGTGGATAAAGAGTATCACTTTTGAAATGGTTTTAAATCTCACTACTTCCATACCACCTGCCGCAACATTAAAAACTCCATAGAAAAGTGGATGTTGATTGTTATTTGACTATTGGATGACTTAAAAATATTTTATTACTTAAGATGTTGTGTTTCTTAAACAAAAGGGAACATGTCAACAACCCAATACTTAGAAGCATATGGTGGACATAAAAGTCACCCCCTTTAACTATTTATTTTAGATGAGCCATATGCGCCCTGCAACATGGTATTTAATGGTGCAGCGAGTGATATAATAGAGACCATCTAATATGAAATGGTTTCAAATATGACAACCTCTAAATCACCTACCACAACATCAAACATTGTGTAGCAAACTAGATATTGGTCGCCATTTGACTATTGAATAACTTAAACGTGATTGATTGATTTAGATGTTGTCCTTCTTAAACAAAAGGGAACATGTCAACAACCCAATATTTAGAAGCATATGGTAGACATATATGTCACCCCTTTTAAATGGTTATTTTAGATGAGCCTTATGCACCTTTGCAATGTGACATTTAATGTTGTTCTAGATGGTATAGAGGCCATCAAATTTGAAATGATTTCAAATTTGACAACCTTTA
>APFE030350647.1:3719-51186 GCA_000404065.3 Pinus taeda
CTGCAATTTTTCCTACCAGGTGGATTCTTCTTGTATCTCTAGGTTTCCTTCCTGGTCTTTTAAGACTCAACTCCTTTATTGTTTTTGCTAGAATAGGAATCTCTTTAATGGCTTGTAACAAGGGAATATTGATATAGACATTCTTCAATTCATCTAGAAAATCATAGTCCGGCAACAAGATTTGTTTTTCCACCCCTTTGTCAATTTGTAATCTTTAAGGAAAAGGAGGTGTGGATGAAGATGCAGGTTGCTCAACTATAGGAGTTGTGGGGGTTAACTCTTTTTATTTTTCTTTCTGAGTGCTTGGGTTTTGAAGATATGCTTCAGAACCTTTATTGGCTTCAAGAGAATCTTCCTCAGAAATGCTTTTCTTTTGGGCATCTATAGAAGGTTTATCTAGAACTCTACTTGATCTGAGTTGTACATCATTGAGAGGAACAATCATATAGGCAGGAAATTGAAATTGTAGACCTTCCATCATGAAAGCATTTTGAGGGTTTTTATTATTGGGGTTTGGCAATGGCTGAGAAGGAAGTTGATTTGACTTTTGTTGAAGCAAGATTTGAGAATTTGAATTCTGTTGAGAGGTTTGTTGTTGATGAAATGGCAATGATAGTTGTGGATTTTGAATTGGAAGTTGTGAAACCTGTTGATTTTGAAAAGATGGAGGATATTGGTAGAATTGAGCAAATCTCCCATAAGGATTCTGCATACCTTGTACCCATGCTTGAAATGGTTTTTGAGGTTGGGACCAAGATTGTTGCCAAGGATTCCAATTTGGTGGGGCTTGAAAATTCATAGAGTTGTTAAACCCTTGATTTTGTTGCCCCTGCCAAGGTCTCCTTGCAACAAAACAGAGAGACTCAATGGTACTTGGATCTTCCTGAAAGACAGCTTTGAGGCTAGGGATTGAAGGACAATCCTTGGTTTCATGATTCTCTAAACAGATTACACATGTTTCTACAACCTTTGCATCTAAGGGACATTCCCTTAGAGCATGTTTATTTCTATATTTCGGGCAAAAGATAGCTAAAGCTTCAAATTTTGCTTGCTGTTTATTATGGATTTTAAGAGTGTCTAGTTGCTCACTAAGACTTCCTAAGATATTAGTTTTGAATTCATCAAGCATGTTGCCAATTTCAGCCCTACTTACTGATCCAGTTGCAGATTTGTTTACTCTGAGGAGAGAAGGATCTCTAGGCCTTTTTTGAGTTTTAGATTTCCCCCGTGAGAGATGAACACATAGCTCTGCTATATCATGAAGTGGAAGTTGAGATATGTCTCCTTTTCCCATCATGTTCAAAATATCTATCTATTCATCTCTAATGGCTTTTAATAGAAGGGCTTTCAAGGTCTCCTCATCTAAGTTACTCATTTTTGTTCTTTTCAGGTCGTATTGAAATCTTTCAAGTAAATCCTCCAAGTTTTCATCTTCTCTTTGTACCATTTTGAATACCTCATCCTTGTGATTGGTGGGCATACAATAGTCCAGGTGCCTATCCAAAAATGTTTGTTTCATATCATTCCAAGTCCTAATGGATTGAGTGAGAATCCCATGAACCATTTCAAGGTTGCTCCTTTCAATGTTGAAGGAAACAGTTTGAGTTTTTTAGAGTCTTCCAGATAATCATAAGTTCGACACACGACCTCAAACTCAAATAGAAATGTTTCAGGGTCCTCATTTCTTAACCCATGGAAGTTTGGGAGGACAGATGGTGAGATGTTTTTCATTGTGGCTCAGGAGTCCTCGTCGACTATAGGAAATCCGAATGAGTTATCTCCATCCCTATTTCCCCCATTGTTACCTCTACCTCCTCCATTGTTTCCTCCTCCCCCTCCTCTACCTCTACCTCTACCAAATCCGTTAACTACCTCCTCTGTCATGATATCTTCCACAGATATTTCAGAGTCCTCTGGTTCCTCTACTAATGGCGAACGAGGAGGAATTTCTCCCTCTTCTTCCTCAGGTGATTCTACTTCTTCAATTACAATGTGTCTTCCTGTAGAAGGAAAGAAAGGATCTTTTCCTAATTCGGATTCGATGGATGGTGTGGGAGAGTCTCCTAATTCAACTACTGCCTCTTGAACTCCAGGAATCCTAATGCTAGGAGTATGAGTTGGATATGATGGAGGTGTCTCTTGTCTATTCCTTGAAGTAGATGGAGTTGTGAAAATCGAACTCTTGGCTCTAGCTAAAAACCTTCCCCTAGAATCTCTTGCTCTATGCATGTCATTTTTTTTTATTTTTCTTCAAGTCTTGCTAATAATTCTCTTTCTGATCTTCCAAGTCACTCTAGGTGCAAGAAGAGAGCATACTCAAGAAACTATTAAACCAATAAATTTCTCTTTTCTGATCCTCCAGGTCACATTACGTGCAAGAGGAGAGCATACTCTAAGAGGTTATCAATTTTCCTTGATTTTTTTTTTTTTTTTTTTTTTTTTTTTTTTTTTTTTTTTTTATATATATTATTTTTTAAGAAATTGGCTACCTAGTTTCACTTCCCCAGCAACGGCGCCAAAATGTTTGGTCAATTTAGTATTTCCTAAATTGCTATTTAAAATGTCAATCCAGGAGTCGTAAACTGATGAAGTGAAGTGCACTGTATGTGCAAGATAACCGTTTTCTTAGTCTTTTGTCGTTTTTGAGTTTTTTAGTTTATTTTTGGGTTTATCTTCTGTGGATTCCCTAGTTTGAGATGGCGAAATTGAAAATTAAGTATGGATGGTAATGGTGATTTGTACAATGATTTTCCAAACTTAAAATTTCTCAAAAAGAAGGTTTCCAAACTGACTGTAATGAAATCAATTCTCAAAAGAAGTAAATGTACCAAAACAATGAACTAGTGACAATGGCCTAGTATCCTTACTGTTGTATGAAAAAGAAAATAAAAACTGAACTTAAAGCAACTCAAAGACTGAAAGAAAAGCAAACTAAATCACACTACTTCAACCCATACTCTGACCCTTCACCTTTCAACTCACTCCGACTATAGGAAGTAATCATAAACAAGCTGAGTATTATGATGTCTAAATTGCAGGAAATTAAATTGCATAAAAGGAAACTAAGATTTAACTACTATTCATATTTCAACTCTTGAAAATGACATAAGTAATTCAATCTCTAACTTGCAGGAAAGAAAACTAAATCATACTACAACAAGTAATATTCTGATTCCTTACTAATTGAGTCACTTGGCTATAGAAAGGAAATCATAAACAGGTAAGTAATATGATGTCTAAATGGCAGAAAAGTAATTAAGAAAAACAAAACTTGAAAGAAATGACAATGCTGGAATTAAACTTAGTAAATGAAAATCAGCAGAAAGGACAAGATGATCTCATGTCAATAGTTATAAAAAATATGTAAATTTTCCCGGGCTGCCTACAAAAACCTGTAAAAGAAGCACTGATCAGCTAACAGTTATGGAAAAAAACATAAAGGAAATATGGACAGCAATGAACATAAAAAAAACGCAACATATATACAAGTAATGATTATAAAAATAGTAAATGAAAGCAAGTAAGAAACTATACAAAGCTTTGGTGTACATGGCCCCTCTGTAACCTCAGCCAGCCAATTACTTAGTCACAAATCGAATTCAGGAATGCTGTCTTCTCATATATTAAAGTGCAGTAATAAAACAAAGTAAAGTGCAATACAGTGGGATGATAACAGCAGTCAAAATTACATCTCAAAAACTAACTATCCAGCGTATATCAACGCGTTATTTATAAGTGAAAATGCTTGCAACTAATTCCTAGATTTTATGTTATAAGTGAAAATGCTTGCAACTAATTCCTATATTTTATGCTACCAAGAGACACGTAAATCTCCATGGCTTGAGATCTAGCGTTATGGTCATTATGGCAGTTGAATCCATGGAGTGGTGGCTGCTCGATTTAGTTCATGGGCTGATCGACAGTTGTACCAGTACCTCCAAAAACTAAGGATCATGCCACGCTAACCTTCACGTGGGAAAAACAGAGCCGTGCCATTGCAAAATTCCTCATTTGGCCCTTCCTTTGACCGTCGTTGACCATGACCGTTTATGAGTGATTTGGATGAAATGAGGGCCCACACTCCATGTACACGTCACTTTCATCCTGCCCATGTGGCCGGTTTCTCCATTGGATACCTGTAACATAGCCTTTGACAAAATGGCTGCGGAAACTTGGGCTGGCTGCAGAAAGTGACAAGTTTCCACAGCTGTTTGAAAAAAAAATATAAATCAAACAACAGTCATAAACATAGTTAGGAGACCATTTCATAAGCTCTTTTTAGACTAATATGCAATGATTTGATAGCTGGGTGGATGAAGTAAATGGCAAAAGAAGGCTGAAAGGGTATAGAGGGAAGTGCAGGTTTGGGACTCAACACGACATATAAGTACTGTAAATATTTTGTCCATGTAATTAAATAATGTCCTGTACTTATGGAAAAGATGCAAGAAAAAAAGAATCAACAACCAACACAAAATATTCAAATGATGACCGCTGAAAGAAGGAACGAAGAACCTTGAATTAGTATTGTTACTAGAAGTGGAGCTGCGACCGATAGTGATAAAGAAAATTAATCCAAAAGTACATGGGTTAGAAAAAATGTTGAGAAAACTCCTGTTTTTGATATTCATAAAGAAAAAGAAGTATTTATGGAAGCAAAGTGAATTTTTATGGATGTTGGAGCTTCAACCTCTAGTGTGTAGCCAAAGGTCGATCAGAAAAGAAACTACGATGTATCATTAGCTTCAACACAGAATCAAGTTTGGACACAAGATCGAACTTCGACAAAGGGTTGAGCTCTGACATGGGACTAGGATTCAACAAATCAAGGAGATAATTTAAAGTCTTTTCTACAAATTTGTATGAAATTATTAAGAGATCAAAAGGTTGTAGAAGGGCTTCAACAATTGATAGATTATTGTGCATCAAAAGAAACACTGCGATGTGAAATGCACACAATGAATAATTTTCATCGACAAAAGAGAACTAGAAGAGAAATTAGGCTTAGTGCACAGATAGGAGAATATGAGATGAATCAAGTTATTCTAAATTTGGGATCTGATGCTAATTTTTTGACAAAACAAACATGGGAGTTAATGGGTAATCCAAAGCTACAATGGTCACCTATTCAGTTAAAGATGGGAAATCATCAAAATATATTCCCCTTAGGAAGACTACCGTGTGTAACAATGAATATTGACGGAGTTTGCACTACTGTTGACTTTGAAGTAAGATCGTTGATGATAGTAACCCTTATCCTACATTGCTTAGCCTTGACTGGGCATTTGATAATATGGCCATAATTGATCTGAAGAAGAGACAGTTGATATTTGAAGGAAGAAATATGAGAGTAATTGTTCCCTTGGATCCATCAGAAGGAGTAAGATATACAAAACCAGCTAGAGAAGAATACTGCGCAACTGATATAGATAATATCTATTAGATGACATCAAAGGAACATGATTGGGTTAACCCTACTGCAAAAGGAAAGTTGAATTGGATGATAGTTCTTGTACCTTAGACTCAAAAGAAGAATTAGAGAACTAGTATAATAGCCTGCATGAAGTATCAATAAGGCGATGTGCAGGAATTACCAAATCAGTTCGCTATATGATATCTGAGGTATGTGATCTACCTTCTTATGATGTCTTGGGTGATATAAATACTTTTATTAATGATTATTAAGAACAGGTTCCATAGAATCAAATGTTGTTAGCCTTCAATATAGCCCTAAAAGCTACTCCTACTAGATGGTGGGGTGCACATAAGAAGAATATATGAGATTGGTAGGAATGTTGAAGAATGATGTGGATAAGGTTTGGACATATAGATATAGAAATAGAGATAAAATACAATGGTCAAACTAATCCCAAGGAGCATATATAGTTATATACTATAGCATGGAAGGAGATTCCAAAACAAGAATGGGCACATGGATTTATTCATACATTAGAAACAATATCTAAGAATTGGCACCTAGAAACAGAGCTTCGATATGGTACTGTGGATTGGGAAGACATGGTTGATGGTTTCATATTAACATTCAAATTTGAAGATGATTGTCCATACATAGATTTCGCTATTCAGATAGTTAAGAAGAGGATATTTGAGAATGTAACTCCACTGACATGGCAACAAATTGATTGGGTTGCCCAAATAGAAAATGTAATAGAATGATATAACCTTAGTATAGAAGAAGAAGAAGATCCTCACAACATCGACATAACAGAATCAGAGGGATACCACGACGTAAATGGTCTTAAGCTAGAGATACCAGATATAATGAAGCTAATGAAGACTAAGAAGGTGATCATAGGATCAAAGAAGGAGCCTAAGTTTGCAAATATATGAGACTAAGAGACAATCAGTAAAATTATAGAGTTACTTCATGAATATCAAGGACTGTTTCCCACAAAGTTTTCATAAATGAAGGGTATAGTATGAGATCTAGGAGTTATGAAGATTCTCCTTAAGCCTGATGGGAAGACAGTTAAGTAAAGACCTTACAGATTTAACCCAAAGTATAAGGAGAAAGTGAAGGTAGAGCTTGATAAGCTGATAGCAGCAGGAATTACTGAACCTATTGAAGAGTTAGAATGGGTGAGTCTTGTGTTGGTGCAAGAAAAGAAAACTCAAGGAGAAATTAGGATTTGTGTTGATTTGAGAAAGTTTAAGGATGCATGTTTACATGATCCATTCCCTACCCATTTCACAGATAAAGTGTTAGACAATGTAGAAGGTTAAGAATCTTACTCATTTACAAATTTATTTTCAGGTTATCATTAGATTAGGATTGCACATGAAGATCGGCATAAAACCACATTTGCTACAGAATGGGGCTTATATCAATACGCTGTAATGCCTTTTGGATTAAAGAATGCCCCTGTTATATTTCCTAGAGTGGTGGTAAGAACTTTTAAAGAATATACCCATAAATTTTTGGAGGTATATTTTTATGATTGGACAATATTTGGGTTGTTAAGCAAACATATTGGAAGTTTCAGAATTATGCTTGACACATGCAGACAATATCATATCTCCTTGAACTTAAAGAAGTGCATATTTTGTGTACCTTTTGGCATATTGTTTGCAAGCAAGGACTAATGGTGGACCCTGCTAAGATTGCTATCATTGTGCATTTTCCTTCACCTAAGATAGTAAGACAACTTCACACTACATTGGAACACATAGGGTATTATAAAATTTTTATCAAGGGGTATGCTAATATTACTACGCTTATGGAGAAATTGTTGAAGAAGGATGTAACTTTCTAGTGGAATGAATACTGTTAGAAAAGACTCGACATATTGAAAGAAAGAATGGCATCTGCACCTATACTAGTGTTCCTTGATTGGAATAAGAAATCACATGTCCATGTGGATGCCTCTTGTATAGCTTTGGGAGTAGTACTGGCACAACTTGGTGTAGGAGAGATTGATCACCCTATAGATTTTACAAGTAGGAAGTTATGTAAAGCAAAAAATAGTTACACCACTACAGAAAGGGAAGGATTGGATATGGTGTATGATTTGTAGAAATTTAGACATTATTTGCTGGGATCACACTTTAAAATGTTCATAGATCATTTTGCACTGAAGTATTTGGTTAATAAGCCTATCTTAGAAGGAAAATTTTGCAGATGGTTATTATTATTCCAAGAATATGAATTTGAAATAATCGTTAAACTAGGAAGATTAGGAAGATTGAATGCAAGATCTAACCCTCTATCAAGATTGGAAACAGGGGAAGAACCAACCAACATAGAGGATAATCTTCTCGATGTGTAGTTATTTCCAATCAGAGTTGCATATGCCCATTTTGCAGATATCATTCAATTTCTGACCATAGGGATGGCTCCTTTAGAGTATACTATGCAACAAAAGAAGGAATTAGTGGTTAAGGCATCTGACTTTTCATCAATAGAAGGACAATTATATAAGATGGGATCAGATGAGATATTGCGTAGGTATGTCTCAGAACATGAAAGACAAATGATTCTAGCAGAGGCTCATGAGGGCTAGTGGAAACTATGTAGGAAAAGCTATTGCGCAAAATATTTTGAGAGAAGGATTGTGGTGGCCTACATTACATAAATATGCAAAGGCATATTGCAAAGCATGTGATATGTGTTGAAGAAAAGGAAAACCTTCAAGAAGAGATGAGATTCCATCTATACCATAAGTTACATTGCAGACCTTTGATAAGTGGGCTATTGATTTTGTTGGACCCATCAACCTGCTTGGAAAAAGGACTGGTGCGGGGTACATAATTACTGCAACTGATTATTTGACAAGGTGGGCTGAAGAAAAACCAGTAAGGGACTGCAACATAGTCACTGCTACGAAGTATATTTTTTAATATATATTGTCTAGATTTGGATGTCTAAAGATTTTGATGAGTGACCAAGGTTCCCACTTCCTAAATAAAACTATTGAAGCATTGACTGCGGAATTCCAAATCTATCATCAGAAGAGTACCCCTTATCATCCTCATGCCAATGGAACAATGGAAGCATTTAGCAAGATTTTGGAGAATTTACTTACTAAGGTATGCAATGTGAATAGAGATGATCGTGATCTCATAATTCCAATAGTTTTATGGGCTTACAAGACCACATGTAAGAAATTAACAAGTTAGACACCCTTCAGATTAGTTTATGGGCAAGAATCTGTGATGCCCATGGAGTACATTGTGCCTAACTTGAGGATTTCAACTTTTATAGTTATGGAAGACCCTGATATAATGAAGGAAAGAATGGTGCAGTTGATTGATTTGGAAGAAGATAGATTCATAGTGGGATTTCATCAGAACGTACAGAAAGCAAGAGGAAAGGCTTGGCATAACATACATTTTAAGTAAAAGAAGTTTTAGATAGGATACGTTGTTCTCCTATATGATACTAAGTTTGTGAAATTTCCAGGAAAATTCAAGATGCATTGGTTAGGCCCATATATTATTAAGCATATGATTGATGGAGGCGCAGTTCAATCAACGAAGTTAAATGGATAGTTGATCCAATGAAGAGCAAATGTAAGTAGGTTGAAGCTGTATAGGGACAACCCTGTCCTTAAACCTCGCTATAAGAAATAAAGGAGAAAGTATTAGTACCGCCTACAGTTGAAAGTGGTGTTGGCTTAAGGGGTCCTAATCCAAGTTTGGAGTTAGTTGCACCAACCAACAAAACCCTACACTGTTGGCCCTTTTGGCAACAACCTGTATAGCGCAGGTTGCAATTTCACTGAAAGTAATGTCAAGGGACGTGAGAATCAAGTTTCTACATCTAGAGATGATCTGATGAGTTTATATAGTCCAGATCTACCCTCGCGCAGATCTAATCCTTCGATAGATCTTAAACCCTTAAACCGGCTTTAAAGACCTTCAATTCCTTGTGAAACTATTCAATCGAGTTATTCAAACCCTAAGAATATTTCCCTATTACTTTTGCACACATAAGCATGCTTTCTAGGGATTCCATGGTCTAGATATGCCGTCGCATAGACCTATCTTCTCTTTTGATAAATATCTTAGTTTAGATCTATAATTTTGCGAATATCATTCAGTATCTTTACTAAGCATAAACATATTCAGTTAACCCAATTCACGTGGAGGAAACACATTAACTCATAGAAGCAGTATTTAAAGCAAGAGAAACAGGTAAACATATAAACAGATAAAACATAGATGGAAATATTTCCAACCCAAAACCAGTCTTTATTAAATAGATCCTTCACGGTACAGACTTTTGCTACCCCGTGCACTTAGTTGCAGGGTTCCACACACTCAGCTGTGGACTCTTCTAGTTCTTCGCGCACTTAGCTGCGAAGCCTTTCCTTCACTACTAACAGGAACATACCTTTCTATCTATTAAAACTTTAAAACAACATTCATTCATTCATCTCTATATTCTTATCTATTACAAGTTATCTCTAAGACTCGCTATGACTCAAATATTTATAGATTTTCTAATACAATACCATGGCCCCTATCTGATGGGTGAGTCTTCAAAATCGACCAAAATAAGGGGCTAAAACCCCTTTGAATCCTATCTATCTACACGCTCTGCATCCACATTTCACAGAGACTTTACATCTTTTACAAAATTATTTATAAAAAATGACTAAATTAATTCAATTCTACCCCTGGGGACCCTATCCCAATAGGACCCCGACACAAAGATCATGACTCTCCCTCGAGTCACTCAGCTGGTTGTTCCACTTTCTAGTAGAGTTTGCTTAATTCCTTGGTTAATGTTTGAAGCTCTACGGTACTCCGTTTTGCTACTTGCTGTATCTCTTGGACCAATTTCTTTGTGGTTGGCCCCTCCACTACAATTTGCATAGTCCACTCAGTCTTCTGCATGGCCTTCAACTTTTCATGAATATTCTGTGAAAGTTGGTTGGCTTCCTCTGTCCAAGGCTGAAGGCAGTCTCTTAGCAGGGGCTACTTTTCCTGTAACTCCTGGATCTGCATCTGCATCACCTTGCCTTCCTGCAAGCGCGCGAAGCACTGGACTGGTGCCAAAATCCGCACAGTCATACTAATTTCATCATATTTTTGTTGCGCTTCTCAAATTTCTGTGTTCAACTATTGCAGCTTAGGATCCTCTTGCAATGTATCCCATATGCCCATTGGTTGACTGAATAGTTGGTTGCAACTATGGACTGCGATATCTGGTTGACCCATGGATTCTTTTATAGCCGCACCTCTTTGTTCTGGAACTTCTGGTGGTGTAGTTGGTTGAAGCTTGAGCAGGAGTTTGGCTATCTTCATTTGGAACTCAAAATTGACTCGCCAAACCTCATCTTTGGCATTGCGCACCACAACAGCTAATTTTCTAACTTTTGTCTTGGCCTGTGCCTCGTCTGGTATATGCAATTATGGAACTGTTTAATAGGCTTGTTCAATTACTGACTGAAGGTTTGTGCTTCACTCTTTCATTTCCTCTTTCTCCTTTAGTGCTTGTGTCTTTTCCTCATACATCTATGCATTGTTGACCTTACACTCACTGAGGACCGCAAGGGCAGGTTTCTTCCTAATCTTCAACTCATGTGAGACCCACTGATGCAATGCGTGGTGTTGTCCTTTGAGATAAGATAAGGTCAATTGGATATGCTAAAGCATATATATATATATATATATATATCTATATATATATATATACTATATATATATATATAATATATATATATATATATATATATATATATCTATATATATATATATATATATATATATATATATATATATATATATATATATATAATATATATATATATATATATATATAATTATTATATATATATATATATATATATATATATATATATATATAATATATTTGATTTTAATGGTTTGGATGACCAGTGAACTATTTAAAAATAGGTGCTTTAAACTTAGAAAGATCCTTAATTAAAAAAAAGGATGTTCTTTAAATACATATGGTTATTTTGATTTAAATGGGATGGATAAGTAGAATATAGAGAAGTATAAGTGATTTAATATTCAGACTGAGTATTTAACCATTTATAAGGATAAATCAAGAAAACAGTGTTTCCTAGATCAACATAATATAATCAAACTATTACAGAAATATAATTAAATTTAAGTTCAAAGAGGATTTTACGATAACAGATAGTCTTGCAAATTAATCTCTTATTTAAATGCAACTTCACAGCGGATTCAAAATGAAACTGAGATTCAATTAAATTTTCAATCGGATGACTGTAAAATATTATATTATATGAATAATACATAACGAAAAACATGGTGAAAACAACTCACTGAGAGACAAGCCATATGAAGTAAATTCAGAATCTTTTATCTAATAAAAAGTTCTCCGGCTTGGTACAAATCTATGTGATAATTGGTTCAAGGATGAAATCCTCAATACCTTGACAGGATGAAGTATTTAAAAAAAATTATAAAATATTACAATAAGTTCCTGAGTGACACAACGTTCTATTATTACTTAAAACTAACAAAAACATAAGTAATTCGATAAAAAAGAATGAATCTAAAGATTTGGCCCTGTTTTGAAGGAAAGATTTTGCTGAGTGGCCACTATTAAGGTGCTGCGTTGGTGAAGCTGATATGTACTCTAAAAATAAAATTCACACAACTTTTCCCACTGTTCTTCATCTCGGATTCTATCATGGTTACCTTACGATAGATTTCATCTACCTCAGTATACTAGGGAAAAGTGGGTTTAACAGTGAAAATAAGTTCTATCTCATGTTGAATAAAACATATATTGTTGATGGCCTCGTAAAACGCCTTGCCTGTCATGGAACCTTTGATGTTGGAGGACTTGGCTATGTCTCTGGATATGTCCTGAAGCTTCTTCATATAGTCTTCTTTGGTCATTAATTTATCATTAATTACAAATAGTGAAGGCAAACCCTTCTTGTTCAATGCATCAATTCTTGTGAAAAACATGTTGACTGCTAGTTCAAGAGTGTGACACTTCTTTGTCAACTATACAACTAAGTTCTTCTTTATCAGAACTTTCTTCACCTCCAGGATGGTTTGATTCCTGTCATCCACTCCTAGATCATCTAGTTCATATCTATTCTTGGAGTTGAGGAACTTTATAAAGCTGTTGACTATAGTAGACATCTCTCCTAGTTGAGCATTTATATTAGCAATTGTCTACTTTACCTTTTCCATCAACTACTTTGCTAAAAAATAATCTGGATACATGGCCATATTTCATCTATCTCCTCAATGATGTTGTTCCATATTATTTCCTTGACATGACCCAGAGTGTGGCTAATAGAAGACTCAACTGCTAACTTCTTCCATACTTCTATTTGATTATGAGCTCTTTGAAGCTCTGTTGCATGAAAAATATCAGATTTCTGGCAATGACCCTCTAGAAGTTTCATTTGATCCTACAAAGTCTTGATTTCCTCAGTCTGAAGAGACATATTTTGGACTACAATGGCCAAATGGTCTGCATCATCTCTTGTACTTTTTGTAGTTGGGATGGTTGTAGGAATGACTGTGATAGGAAGTGATTCTAAAGGGCCAGTCTTTTTAGCAGCTTTATTATTTTCTTTGATCAATTTCTCCATCTATGTCTCCATTTTCTTAAGTTGTGTAGTCTACTCCATGATGATGATAGTTGCTATTTTTCTGCCTCCTGTAGGGTGTTCTCAACCCACTCTAACAGATTCTTGTCCTTTTCAATTTTTGGCTTGGTTGTGTGAAAGTAAGGAGTAGACTTGGTTTCTACCCTTAATCTAGAAATGATACCTAATGGATCATAGGACCAGGTAAAACTGAGGCTGAGCTGCATTTCCTTCAATAGATTATCCGCCTCTTCCCCTGTTGCCGTGTTGTTGCAAATGAAAGGGCCAATATGTGTTTTTATTTTAAACTGGGATTTCTGCTTGGCAGCAACAAATTGGATTTAATCCATGTTGATCATCTACCTTATGTACTCCAAGGCAAAAATCCTCATTGGGAGGAATTTTGGCATTTTGTAAGGTGGGAGCTCACATCCAAATATTCTTATTTTTGTATAATTTTCATAAAGGTACCAATCCCCCATCTGAACTTGATCTGACTGCTGCAACACCCTTTTGATTTCTTCACTAATCCTCGGTTCTATTTTTCTACTTAGGAGACCTATTTCTGGGTGAATAAACATCTTTCTAAACTATTTATAAGTGTATTCTTTCTGCTCTTTCATGACTAGAGTAGTCCAAAAGATGACTGACTGCTAGTTGCCTTTTTCATCCAGT
Source organism: Pinus taeda (assembly GCA_000404065.3). Lineage (NCBI taxonomy): Eukaryota > Viridiplantae > Streptophyta > Pinopsida > Pinales > Pinaceae > Pinus > Pinus taeda. The sequence continues at coordinate 17,465 of APFE030350647.1, forward strand.
TTTTGCAAAGCAAGGTTAATGTTGTCCCCTTGAAAGTATAGAAACATGTACACCAATACAAAGGCATATTTGAATACCTCCTTAGTTTGAAATTTAACAAGTTCCCGATGAATGGACTCTACAAGAAAATGGCTGAAATTAAACACAATGGAGGGCTTAGAATTAGCATAGAAGATGGGCAGAAATCCTATAATGGCCTCATCTACCCATTGATCAGAGTAGTAGCCAAGGAGGTAGGAAACAACAGTGATAATTTTCTTGGCTCTCTCAGGGAAAATGGAGGAGGGATAAGGAGGATTTTTCTTTGGTAATGAAGCATCTTGTGTGAAACAACTCAAGAGTTTGGGCTTTCTTGGCAAAGTCTAGTTTTTGGTATAGTTCAATCAGAGCTTCATAGGAAAATGGGATAGCATTCTCTATTGAGGGGGTTCACATCATCTGATCAATAGCCTAAGGGGTTATGGTAAACATAATTTCTCTAGTAGGAATGACTATGGCCCTTTGGCTTGGCAAATAGGATGCATGACATTTTCTAATAAAATATGGGTGCTGTGGGTACGAGGAAAGATGTAGTGAGATAAATTTGACTCCTACAGCTGGATATCATCTGCTTTATCTATATACTTGTCTTCGATCCAGTAGTACATCTCAAAGATGTCGAGTTCACAGAACGTCTCGTGGATTTTGTAGTCTCGGATAGCCATAGGAATGTGATGAAGGTCTATAGGAGGATGGATCATAGGATTGGCAATTTCCTCTAGTCCTTTGTCCTTTAGAGGCATCTTGGCTATGACTAAGAGAAATAGTGAATGGGATAGAGAGTTTGAGAGTGGAAAAACATAGAGAAAAGTCAGGCTCCAGAGGAAAAAACAGAAGTAACAGGTCGATAATGATTGAGCAAAGATGTCACAGGCAATTGAAACTGTCAGAATTGAGTCCAACAATACCCGTAAGAAATAAATTAATAGTGACAAAGCTTGAATTCAGTAACCAATTCTTAATATAAAAGAGGTTTATATAACAAATTTGGTTTTCCATTGAAGGTGGCACGGTTCCGTTGAATTAATGACTAAGCTAATTGAATTCTTAATAGGCTACTTATGGAGGGAATTATGTGATTTGATGGAGTTTAACAGACGAATGAGGTGGAGAGGTGAATGGTTGGAGTGTAACGGGTATGAAGGTGGTATCGGGATGGATGGAATCATCTTTTTGGGAGGGGGGGGGTGGGGGGGGAGTGGTTAGTGGTTTCACTTGAGGGGGGTCTGAAACGCTGAGGAGCTAACATGTAGGGGAGGGCGTAGTTTGGTATACCACCCATTTCAGACCCCCCCTGTTAGTAAAGCTCGGATGGTGAGGGGGGGCCAAAATTGTATTCGAACAATCATATGTGTGAAGATAGGTGGAGATTGAGCGCGATGTATGGAAGGTTAATCATGATGTGACGGGGCTATTTGGTGGGGTCGAGAAATGAATGATAGGGAATATATGTGACATATAAAGAGTATATCGACGTACAGATAGTGGGTGAAGGGAAATATGAGTGGAAGGATAATGTTTTGTGATTTTAAAACTTAATGATAGGGAAAAATACCAAAATAATCAATATATAAACCTTTGAGTAATGGTTTACTCCATTTGCCTTATTCTCTGCACATGAAAATATCATTTGATGATTGACTTGTGGCGCATTTAGAATAGCATCATGTGCATTTATGAAAGCATAAAATGAAGCCTTTCTTTTCTTTTTGCTTCCCTAACATTTTATTTTCCTTTTACCTTCTTTATTTAGGGCATCTAACACCTAACATTTTGTTGATATGGATGCCTATAAAACATTAAATCTGCCTAACATTTTAACTTTTCTTTGTTTTTCATCCATATCCTAACTTAAGATTTTAACTAATATGCTAACTTATGAAAACTAAATAATGTTACAACATCGGCTCCAGCCGGGGACTTCTTCCTCCTGTGGGATTCAGAGAACAAACATATCCAAGTGCCTTCTCCTCGGGCTACGTAGTCTTTGCTGAAATAGATAATCACTTGCAATTTTCAAATATAAAATAAACTCTCCATATATTTACAAATGGTGAATGAATGAAAAATCAATACTGAAGGTAATGTTTCAAGTATCTCCCATTGACTGGCAATGAGGAATACTTTCCTTCCAACTTCTGTAGGATGAATGTACTATTCCCTTTGACTTCTACAATGCTGAATGGACCAAACCAGAGGTTGTAAAATGCATGCTTGAATTTGTCTTCTCTCCTTGTATCCCATCTAAGCACTAGGTCACCCTTCTTGAAATTTCTTTCTCTAGCCTTTTTGTTAAACAATTCTTTCATATTATTTTGGTATTTCCTTAGCTTGTACTGAATTTCATCCATGTCTTCATTCAATTCAATAATTTGATTAATCCTTCTTGAGAAATCATCTTTTTCTTCATAGGATTCCTAAATAAATCTCATAACAGGTAAAGCTAAATGAGTAGGAAAAACAACTTCCTTTCCATAAACTAACTGGAAAGAAGACTTGCCCGTAGATCTCTTAGGATAAACTTTGTTTGCCCAAATTGCATGGATTACATAACTGTCCCAACTCTTTTTATGGTCTTCAAGAGCCTTCTTAATGAAGTTGACTAAGTTCTTGTTGAGGACTCTACTAGCCCATTTCCCTATGGATAATATGGTGTAGAATGGTGTAATAGGATTGAATATTTTTGACAGAATTAAATCATTTTAACATTGTTGAAAGCTGCTGCATTATATTTAATAATATTTTGAGGACATCCAAATCTTGATAGGATGTTTTCTTCAAGAAATTTTATCACAAGAGTATCAGTTGCATTTTTAACTAGTATGGATTCTACCCACTTGGTAAAATAGTCTGTAGAATGTCAATAACTTCCTCCTCACTGACACATCTTCTCAAGATCTGATCTGGGCCAAGTTTGAAGAGATTGCCCCCAATCCAAGTGAAAGGAGTGCTTTTCCTTATGATATTTCTCTTCTCTTTCGAGGATAGGTGTGGTGGGAACTGTGTTGAAACCAAGTAATTTACTATATCAGCAAACCATGGAGAGAGTACCTAGATATCAAATAGGTGTTCATCTAGAATTTGATCATCTACCATTCCTTCGTCAACTGCAGGCAGATTTACTCTAGACAAAAAGTCAGCAACAACATTTTCCTTACCAGGCTTATCAACAATGGTTAAATAAAACCGCTGTAATAAAAGCAACCATCTAATAATGTGAGCATTTACATCTGGTTTTTTCATTAAATACATAATTGTAGCACGATCAGTGTGTACAAAGGTTTGATAGCCTGTGATGTAATGTCTGAATTTATTTAAGGAATGTACTACAGCTAGGAGTTCCTTCTTGGTTACCGTGTAATTTAACTCTGCCTTTGACAATTTCTTACTTATAAAGTATATGGCATAAGGTAACTTTTCATCAACTTGCCCTAAGGCTACTCCTATTGCTTTGTTCGAGGCATCTGCGTGAATGTGGAAAGGTAGGGCCCAATTTGGGCCTCTCAAAATTGGGGCAGTCACAAGTTTACTTTTCAAGATATCCAAGGCTTCTTGACAGTTGTCAGTCCATATGAACTCGACATCTTTTCCCAAAGGACCAAAAAATGAAGAGGCTAACTTACTGAAATCTCTAATGAATCTTCTATAATATCCCGCCAAACCTAGGAAACTTCGAACATCTCTCGCCTTTTGAGGAGGTGGGACCCTTTGGATGATGGCAATTTTGTTGGGGTCCACCTGCAATCCTTGTTGAGATATTGCATGACCTAGCACGGTCCCTTCAATCATTAAGAATTCACAGTTTTCTGGACTGAGGGACAGGTTCATTTCAATACACTTGTCCAAAACTTTTCCTAGGTTAGATAAAGCTTCCTGGAAGTTAGAACCATAAGGAGTAAAATCATCCATATATATTTCCATTGCATCATGAAACTGTTCAGAAAATATACTCAATACCACTCTCTGGAAAGTAGTGGGAGCTTTGAACAAACCAAAAGGAAGGACCCGATATGCAAAGGTACCCCAAGGACAAGTGAAGGTGGTCTTATCTTGGTCTTCTGGGCTAATTTGGATCTGATTGTACTCGCTAAACCCATCTAGGAAGGAGAAAAACTTTTTCCCCACCAGACCATCTAACACTTGATCTATGAAAGGCAAAGGAAAATGGTCCTTTTTAGTGGCCTTGTTCAGTTCCCGATAATTGACAAAGATCCTCCACTCACCATTTTTCTTTGGTACTAGCACCAAAGGAGAGACCCATTCACTGTTAGAGATGGGGTCGATGAATCTTGCGTCTAGTAACTTTTGCAATTCTCCCTTGACAATGTCTTGGAGGGTTGGATTCATCCTCCTTTGAGGCTGTCTTGCTGGTTTTCAATCTTCCTTAATGTAAGTGTGATGAGTACAAGTTGAAGGGTGCACTCCCTTCATCTCCTTGTAGCTCCAGGCGAAGGCATCTAAATGTTTTCTCAATAAGCTGCACAGTTCCTTCTCCTGGGAGGTGGATAGGGATGAGTTGATTTTCAAGGTTCTTTTTGGGATGAACTCTATATTCTTAACATGGAGAGAGGTTGGGTTGGCCCCACAAAGATTAGTTAAGGGATTGCCTTGGGTTTCTTTCACTAGATCTTCTAATGGCAACATACTTGGGGGTGGATTTTAAATTAAACTTTCAATGATATCATCTTCATTTTGCGGTTCCCCCCCATGGAAATTTCTACTGCACACAGCGGTGCAGAATAGACTGTTAGAAAATTATATATTACAGAGCAATGGAACACATAAAATATTGCAGAAATATAAACACAGAAAACGCATAAAACAAGAGAGACACAAATGTACGTGGTTCACCAAGTTTGGGCTACGTCCACGGAGAAACAAGCAGTCCTTATTTTATTATATTATCCAACAAACTGAAGAGATACAACCTACAATAGATCCGCTGTAACACCCTCTTCGCTCTCAATCTCCTCTCTCTTCCTCACTCAGAATATAGATCTACATAGACACAATACAATTCCCTCATATATATAGTGAGGGGTTGCCTTCTAGGACAAAAAACCCTAAATCAAACATAACTTCTACCGTCAGATCATCCGCCTAATGAACGACCCAAATTGACCCCCGGACCCCCGAACCCCCGTGGGGCGTACAAGTCCCCCCCCCGCAACCCCCCCTCCCCCGTGGAAGGGTGTACAGTCTTCCTGGGGTATACATCCAGCTGAAACCTTTGAATACAAAAGATAATCAGGCTCCACACCCAATATAAACCCCATCCTCCTCCTCCTCCTCCAACTAGAGAGGTAGATCAAGTTCTAGCAAGGGTTGGGTAGGAGGGTATAGGATTAGCTGATTGGACATATGCCCGTTCTTAATTGTCATGTTCCCAGTTCGACCGCTAATGTAGGCATCTGCAGTAGCCAACCAGGGATTTCCCAGGATGAGAGGTTGCCCAGTGAGCTTTGCCTTTGGCTGGAGAACTATGAAATCAGCAGGGTACTCCCAAGAATCAATGGAGACCATCACATCCTCCACAATCCCTTCAGGGGTCACGGTGGAGCGGTTTGCTAACTACAATACTATCGTGGTCTTTCTTAAGGAGCCCTGAAGGTTGAGCTTGAGAATGGTGTCCTTTGTCATCACATTAATGGCAGCCCCTAGATCAATTAGGGTATGGGGGATCATGGTGCCATTGATGTGGACATCAACTACTGGGCTTCCAAGGTCTAGATACTTCAGACAAATTACCTGCCCCAACATCAAGTCAAAGAGTTGCCCTATGACATTGATGGTTGGGGCATCTCTCTTGCGCCTGCTTGGATGCTTGAAGCACTTCTCTTTGATCATCTTATTACATATGGGCACATCCTTTATGGCTTGGAGAAGACACATAACTGTTTCAATTCTCCCAGAAGTTCAGTTTCTTTCGAGGTAGGCTGTGTTCTTCTAGATAATCTCTCAGGAAAGGGTGGAATTGCTTTCGGTTCACTTTACTCTTTATCTTCATCAACCTTCTGAGGGGGAGGCTGGCTATTTGGGAGAACCTTCCTAGATCATAGTTAATCTCCTAAATCTCCACAACATAGGTTGGGCATGATGGTTCCCCACTATATACTTGCTGAGCTTATCTGTTGTTCGGGTTCAGGTTCAGTTGAGCAGGCATTTGGGGTTGCCTTGGTGGAGTAGGAGGCAATGGTTGCGGTTGAGCAGGTGGTGGAGGAAAAAGAGCAGGAGGAGAGTTTTATTGGGGCCTCCACCCCTGATGAGATGCATTCCACTAAGGTTGTGGCTGAGCATAGGAGTGAAATGAATGAGCGGCTAGTTGGGCATGATATTGAGATGGATATGTCCAAGGAGGAGGTGTGGACCAGGAAGCATGAGTATGGGGACACCAAGAAGGTATGGAAGTGGCTTGATTGGGGTTGTAGTATGCTTGAGATGTCCTTTGCATTCCATGCTGGTATGGTATAGGTCCATGCGGTCTCCTTTGGTTCATGAAATAGAGTGGTTCAGTGGCTCCTTCGGCCCCTTGGTATACAGCCTTAAGTCCGGGCAAGGAAGGGCACTTATCTGTAGAATGATCTTCTTCACAGACTGAACAAACATCTATAGAGTTCAATGGACATTCGTTCCTAGGATGCCTTTTGGTGCACCTAGGACAAAAAATGGCCAAAGCCCTCTCCGCTTCCTCTTGTTTCCTTTTGATATGCAAGGTATCCTTTTGCATGGCAAGTGTCTGCAGCATCTTGCTCTTGAAGTTTTCCAGCATGTTTCCAAGTTCACCTTTAAGGGATGAACTAGATGAGGAGGTACTAGCTGTGGGTTGACTCCCCCTACCTCTCTTTCTGGATGCCCTAGAATGGTTTCTAAAAACAATCTTTATGTCTTCATAAGGTAGTTGGTAGATGTCTCCCCAACCAGTAAATGGAGGGTTTCTAGAAGGTTTTCTGAAATTGCTTTGAGCAGGACCAACTTTAGAGGTTTGGGGTCAAGTGTGCACCTGAACCTTTTATAACTAAGCTGGAACCTTTCTTCATAATCTTCCAAGGATTCATCACTTCCATGGTCATTCGGAAGATTTCTTCCTTGGTATATTTTGACCTACAGTAGTCTCGATATTTGTTATTAAAGGCTTGCTGCATCTCAGCCCAAGTTGTGATGCTATTGCTAGGTATCCCCGTGAACCAGCGCAATGCTGCATCCTTGAGGGAGAAGGAAACAACTTCAACTTCTGCTCATCTTCTACATAGTCATAGGTTTGACAGATAACAACAAAATCAAACAAGAAGGTGTCAGGATCTTCTGTAGTCAATCCATGGAAGTGAGGTAAGGCTGAAGGGCTGATGTTCTTCATTTTAGTGTCCCCATTGGTCTCTCAGATGGGAAAGATACCCTCTACTCTTTCTCCATTCCCCCTAGCATTTCTGTTTTCAACCATTGTCTCAGGAGGGATGTTTTCTTCCTCTTATTCTCCTATAGGTTCTTCAAATATCTTAGGTTGTTCCCCTGAAGGTTCTTCTGGATCACTGCCACCGAAGAAGAGAGAAGGGTGGCTTTGCGATGTGGTGGGGGTGTTGGATAAGAATTTTCCTGAATTATCTCTATTCCTACGAGGCATGAAAGGAAATCTTTTTTTGGTGATTTTTGTTTTTCTAATTGTACCTGCAAAACTGAAATTGATTGAGCAAACAAATTGCAAACACTGAAATGAACTTGCTGAAAGGAATTCTCAGAATTGAAATGAAAGCAAGGAAATGACTAATCTACCTTTTCTAAAATGGAAATTGCAAAATTGAAAGGACTAATCTACTTTTGCTGAAATGGAAATTGCAGAATTGAAGGGGCTAATCTAAATTTGCTTAAATGAACTACTTAGGAGAATGTTGCAGTAGAAAATAGAAGAAAAATAGTAATCACAAAATACTTTGATGCTTCCCCAGCAACGACGCCAAAAATTAGTGAGCACCAGTATTGTAGCAATAATGCTACAACTCCTGAGGCTTCCTACTTTACTTTTATCAACCCAGTAGTTCGTAACAAACTTGGAAGCAACGGTGCTGTATGCACAAGTAATAGTTCTTACTGCAGGCTCTCACTTGGTCAGCTGGTACAAGATCACTAGGAGCTCAAGCCAACTTCTATAATTTCTAGAAGAAGCTTTAAGTGTGATGAAAGAAAGGAAAGCTCACTCTACAGAGGCTACTCTACTTGCAGAAAGTCAAAGAAGATTGAAATGTGAAGTAACCTTAGCAAACCCTAATTAACCAACTAACCCTAATTTTGCAGAAAGAGAGATGAAAAACCATGAAATGAATGCCATTACCTTACTTAGGAAGTAAACAACATCTATTCAAGCTATCTCTAGAAGGAACTAAGAAAAAAACATCCTTTTTGGATTTTTATGTATTTTATGTGAAATTGTTATGCATGTAATTTATTTGCTTATGGATGTGGTAGTGATTAGGTGGCGATGGAGGGAAAATTTGGGATTTGTAGAAGTGTAGGAAGGTGTGTAGGGGTCCTAGGGGGCCTCTGGTAACCTTATGGAGGCTTTCCTTGCATTCGGACTTCAAAAAGTCACCTATAGGAAATTCTACAAGAGGTTGTAGGGGATCTACGGGAGGATGAAGAGGGTTGTTTTGGAGGTTTTAAAGGTGGAAAAATGGTGGGAAAAGGTAGCTGAAGACTAGAGGGATGTGTTAAGGTGTCCAAGGTTCGTCAAGAAGGATTAGGAAAGAGAATGATGGTTGGATTTGTTCAAGGGATGAGAGGAAAGTGTATGAGAAAAACACAACAAATTAGGGCAGATTTATGAGGGGATGTGAATGACCCGTGGAGCATGTAACAAAAGAGATGGTGAGGGTTGACTTATTGGCTTATTATGAGCAGAGATGTACTGCAAAAGAGCTGCAAATCAAACACTGAAATTGAGCAAGGAAAGAAACTAGCTGCACCAAAAAAACAGAATTGTACCTCATATTAACCTAAATTCTAATATAGGAAAATAAAATGCTGAACAATTCTACATGGAAAGGAAATCATGAATGGAGATTTAGTGTAGAAACAGAAATGAGTATGGAAAAATGGATCTGAAGTAAGGCATTAACCTCTAAATAACATTAGAAATTGCACGGAGAAGGCAAAACTATGTTTTTGGTGGCAGCAAGAGGGTCTTGACCTCAGCTCATGGTCCCAAAGGGAGGAAAGGAGGTCAAGGATCTATTGATGGCCATTTTGTATCTTTCTCTTACCACTATTTAACCTACTTTAGCAAACTGAAATGGAAACAACTATGCAAATCACCAAAAAGCAACCTATTCTACTAAGGAAGAAATCTATCTAACAACAACTAATTCATGAATTACAACAAGACATATAAATACATAACAAGAGGTGCTGGGAAGCTTGGGTTGGGCCCTAACCCAAGAGCTTAAACCCTCTAGAGGAACTCAATGCTTTCTCAGAAAAGATTTCATCTTCATTATCAAAATAATAGTCACATTACACAAACTGTCCACAAAACTAAGCTCAAAATGAGTTGAGCAAAAGTTGCAACAAAAGTGCGAAAATTTGACTAACATCCAACAACCTACTGAGGCCCTAGGCCTTTCTATTTATACAACTAGAGCTCCCAACAACTCTCCTAAAATCAGGGAGGCTTGGCTCCTAGGACTTGAGATAGACAACAGTTAACATTCACTTGCTTGGCTGCCTCTTTGATGCATTGATGTGGCTGCTTGTGCTCCGAGATTTTTGAAGGAGGATTCGAAGCAGGGAGTCATAAATGAGGGGGACACCCTCCTATAAATCCTCTCCCTTGTATTCCTTGAATATTGGCTGCCAAATGCCCATTGAACCTTTGACTTTGTCTCAAAATTGACCAAAAATTTGCATAAAGCACACATTAGACTTCATGGCATAATGACTAACCCAACTCACTCTGTCAGCATAAATATAATAAAAAACATGCAATAAACTAATGAGAATGGTGGATTAAGCTAAGTTAGGAGGCCAAATGAGCCCATATAATTACCCATTTTTGGGGCTCATCATCACCCCCCTACTAAATGTGTTGCTCATCCTCTGAGAAACTAGTCAATCTCATCACCTTTGATAGCCCTGATGGTCTCCCTGACATCCCATTCTTCTAATGTGAGATCCTTTTCTTTATCATGGAATCCTACCTTTCTGTCCACCTCTTCCCACTGCTGTTGTTCTTCTTCCTCTTTTACACCTTCCAGTAGGCCTAGCAGCAGTGGAGGACTCAATTTGAGGCCAATCCAATTGGCCTTCAAAGTCTGCATAGAGCACTCTTACAGTGGCACTCTCCTTAAAGTTTCTTTCATCCTTGTTGGGGAATGATTCTCCTTGATTTGCAGACTGTGTGGGAGAGTGTTCCACCTCCTCATACAAGCATGAATACAATTTTCCCCATGTAATCTTTCCATGTCTTCAAAATGTCTTATGGCATGGGCCTGCTCATTGATATACTTAGGGGCACTTTGAGGATTGTTTGCAAGTAGCTGATGGACACTGATGAGAGCCATGGGGTTTGTTGGCTCAACTCGGATCATTAAGGTTTCATTTTTCTCTTTTTCCATCAAATTTTTGATTTCTGTTGCCCTTTTCTCCTCATAATTCATCCATGATTCCATGGCCGTCAACTGCAAGTCCCCTAGCCTAACATTGGGGTCCAATAGGTTCATATCAGTGAGGGCCAAGTTATGCAAATAAAACTCTGCTATCTTTGCCTTGTCTTTTGTTGAAATTTGGTCACATAGGTCTGTAAACTGTTTATAATCCTGAAAAGGCATGGTGCCTCTCTGTGCCAAGTTCTTGATCTGAAACTATAGCCACTGGTCTTTGAGGTATACTCCATATGATTTTGCTGGTTTCCTGCACTATAGTGCCTCCATAGACCAGCTGGCCATGCATGCAAATCGTGTGTCCCTTTCTTGCAGTTGTTTTCTTAACATTTCATTTTCTGCTTCCAAGTGAGATCTTCTGATTGCTTCTGTATGTCTTACGGTGCTCAACTCCTAAACCATTTCTCTAAGCTTTCTCTCCATGTGGCCAATGTCTTCCACCCCTTTGGACTTGGAAATTTTCATCCATCTATGGCTCCTTACTCTTTCTTTCTCTAGCTTAAAGAAAAGTGGCACTGCAAACTTTTGTGGGATGATTTCCCCCCCTCAAGGAGATTATAATAAGAGCCCAAACTAGGCTGAGGGTCAGGTTCTTGAATCTATGTTGTTTCATCCTTCCCCTTGGTCTGCTCTTCTACCTTTTTCTCAAGTTTCGCAGTCTCCTGTAGCTTTGTTAGGGTCTCCTGCAGAGTAGTTTGTGCCTACTGTAGGACTGTTTTTGAGTCCAGTAGTTTTATTCTTTCCTTCCAAGTGGAGGATCTAGGGCTTCCTCTTTCATAAGTGATGGGGGTTTTGGAGGGAGATTCTTCCCTTTTGTCAGTAGGGGAATCTTCAATTATGATAGGCTCTTTTGAGGATGGCTATGGCTTCCCTATTTTTATTCTTGTGCTTTTTTGAGCCCTGAAATACATTGATGGTTTCCTTTTCCTCTTTCGTTTGGGTTTAACTGGGGTACTGAGGGCAGCAAGAACAACTGCTGCTTCCCTTTCTGAAGTCTCAAGAGACACTTCTATCTTATTTGCCCCTTTTTCTTCTTTTGTCTTTGCTGCCTCTGCTAGCTTTGTTTCCTCTAGCTATGTTTTGGTTTCCTTCTCATCTTGTTTAGTTTCTACCTTCTCTGCTTTAGTATTTTTCTTCTCTGGTTTAGTCTTTTTCTTTTCTGTTTTAGTCTTTTTCTCTTCTGTCCTAGGTTCCTTCTTCTCTGCTTTGGTCTTTTCCTCCTCTGTTTTAGTCTCTTCCTTCTCTGCTTTAGGTTCTTCCTTCTCTGTTTTGGGTTCTCCCTTCTCTGTTTTGGTTTCCTCCTCATCTTCCCCTTTTTGTTCTTCCCCATTACTTTCAGAAGGACTGAGGTCATATGTGAGGGCTTTTATATCATTTTCTCTTGTCATATTTCTAAAGATCTCCCAGGCTATGGGGATTGTGAAGGTGTGGAGGGCTTCTTCCACCAATAGTTTAATTATTCCATGGTGAGCCAATTGATCTGGACCTCTTGCCTTCAATTTAATGCTGGAGTCTATAAGGGACTGTAGGAGAAAATAGGGAATGCTATGTTTTTGGGGTGTGGGAATATCCATGCCATATTTCAGCCCATGCAAAAGTCTGAAATGGTAACCATAAACTATGTTATACCTCCCTTCATAGGAAATGTACTTGATAATTTGGTAACTGACCTCATCCAAAGGGTAAGATATGCTTGTTCTTCTGATGCCATTTTTTTCCTCTACAAGATGCTCATTTGGTTGGAAGAAGGTTTTCTTGGCAACTTGACCCAATGGCTTTTCATCTTTGCTCCAAGGTAGTCCAAGTGGAAGACTGGTAATCGTACTGATAAATTCTGGGGTGATTTCCATGGTGAGACCTTTGCAAGTAAAAGTGGCATGGGTCTTTGAGTGGGGTACCAAGGAAAGGGCAAACTCCTGGGTCACTTCTTCATCATACCCTTTAAATTTTTCAAAAAATGGCATCCAATTGGCCTTGGTAATAATGGATACTGCCTTGGGATGTTCATGTAGCATGACTGAATTTACAGGTTCCTTCCTCATGAATCCCCCTGTCATTATGTTTATAATCTTTTGGAACACCCCAGGTGGAGAAGGAGACAACAATTTTTGCAGAAACAGGAAACAGAGAAAAAACTGTGTTTTTTTCTTAAGAAAGAGGCATAATTTTTTTAATGAAATTCCTCTTCTTTTCAGGCTTAATTCGTCCTTAAAATTGCATCATTCCTTGTACATATGAATATCCAAGGTCGGTTTGTGCAGAGACTACCTCTTCAGGTCCGAATTTGAGTGAAAACCCCGTGTTTTCTCCTGTAAAACTAATTATTGCCCCTCCTGTAGAAATGGCTATGGGTTCTCCTGTAGAACCTGTTACTACTCTTGTAGAACCTGATAATGCTCCTGTAGAACCCCGATAAGAGGAGGAGGGTTGAAAACAAAAGGGAACGATGGTTTCGAGGCTATGGAGGTGGTATGGACCTTGTTGCAGCCGTGGGGACAATGATAAAATGGAAACAAAGGTGGTGAATAAGTGCGAGGAGGAGTACTTATGTTTAATCGAGATATTTCCGGTGATGATGTGAGGTGGCAAAAAGGGTACATTGCCATTATTCGGACCATTGGTCCCCACTACTGTGTCATCATGACTCCTCATGACTTCTAACCAAAATCAATTCCCATCATTTGCATCGAAGTTTATACACCCGCAACTACCTGTATTTTTGGATTTTCTGTGCATTGACTAGGCACACGTGTGTGGGATCTCCGGATGAGCTTAGTCAAACTGGATGTGGGTGGCCATTTAACTAGCCACCTTTATGGTTTAACCCTAACCATCTCATTTGTTCATGCAATTTTTGAATTATATAGATGCAATAGAGGAGAGGGTTAGACTCTTACCTGTAGGTCGAATGTTCGTGCTATGGTGCTGCATGGTTCTGTTGCTGCTACATCCTTGGATTTTAGTGGTTGCATGCTTGTATCCTTTTTGCTGTTATTCTTTTTTCTCCTTGATATCTGGCTCGTTTGTTTTGTATAGGTACCCTTTAGCTGAATCTTGCTTCAGACATCCTCTGCATTCCTGTGGCTGCACCTATTTTGTTGCTGGAGCTTGATTTTAAGGGGATCAACTGCTACAGGAAATCCTACAGGAGCTCCTGTAGTTGCTTCTTCCTCTAAAATTTTTAGCTAATTCTTGTGTTGGGAGCTGTGAGGATGCTACTAAAGATACTGATGGCACTGGAGAGGTATTTGGTAAGCTACATGTGAGTTGTGGAGGTGTTGTTCTTTTCATTTCATTTTTTTTTTTTAAATTAGTTTCTGTGTTTTTGCTGCAGGAAGGAAAGAAATCAATGGAAATGAGGTGGTGTAGGTGTGGGATGGATGGTTAAGATGGTGGATAGCTATAGGATGGTCTACATGCTCTCTATGGAAATCCCCAGCTCCTCAAACTGTTTTTAAAGCTATTTCAGACTCTCTATGATTTCTACAGCCTGTAGAATGCATAGGGCCTCCTTTAGGATACACAATTTTTAGAAAAAAACACAAGAGAAGTGGAAAAAAAGGTCAGAAATGATGGAGAAGAGGATAGAGGACGAGTAATAGGATTTGTGGCATTTCCTCTTGCTTCCTATTGTCCATCTGTAACCTGCAATGCATTTTAAAAATCAATTTTCTTTTCCTTTTTTCTCAATTTTTTTTTGAAAAGACAACTAGGGCACCTCTAGGAGGTTTTAACCCTACTTGCCTGCCTTGGGCGCCTCCAAGGAAGGTTTTCACCTAGGGATCTTATTCTCTCTCTTTTTTTGTTTTTGTCATCACTGGGCCACCTCAAAAGAGGTTTTCAACCCAATGATGGGACTCAAGCGCCTCATAGAGGTTTTCACTTGAGTACTTATTATTTTGTTCTTTTTTTTCTCAGTTAGTGGGTGGAGTGGAGGCTAAGACTTGCCCCACTACCAACACTGTCTTATTCAGATCTTTAATGAAATCTCTCTTGGAGAGGGGCTTCTTGTAAATTTTCAACCTATGTCCATTGACAAGCATGTGGATGGCTTCCTCATCAATGGTTCTGATCAGAACTAAACCATTGTCATTGCATTTTTCTACAATGTAGGGTCCCAGCCATCTTGTCCTTAGCTTGGCTTTGAAATATTTATACCTTGAGTCATAGAGCAGTGCCTAATCTCCTTCTTGGAATTTGTTCTCCTTGATATTTTTGTCATGCCATATCTTCCTTTGAAGCTGGAATACCTCGGTGTGGAGAACAACTTTCAATCTTTGTTGATCCAATCCATTGAGCTGGAGTAACCTTTCCCTTTATGCATGGATGAGGTCTAGGTCCAGCTGAGCTGCCATCCTTAGTGTATTATATTCAAATTATATTGACAACAAAGCCTTCTTCCCATAGACTAGTTCATAGAGTGTGAACCTAGTGGTGGTCTTCCATGTGGTGTTTTAGGCCCGGGTGGTCTCAACCAATCTATCTGCCCAATATTTTCTACTACTGATCACTACCTTGGTCAAAATTCCTTCCAAAGCTATGTTAGTGACTTCCACCTGTTCATTGGCTTGTGGATGGTAAGGGGTGGAAGTCATATGCTTGATATTATGATGTGTGAGCAGGTCTTCAATCAAATTGGAAGCGAATTGATTGCATTGATCTGTAACCAGTTCTCTTGGATACCCGAACTTATAGAATATGTTCTCTCTTAAAAACTCAACTACTTTTTCTTCTGTTGCTGCCTTGATTGCTTTTGTCTTTGCCCATTTTGTCAGGTAATCAGGGCACACAATGATGTATTGCCTTTGTTTTAAATGATGGTTGATAGGACCCACAAAGTCCATGCCCCACTTCTCAAATGGCTCAAAAGTCACTTGAGGTTGCATGGGCATCTCATCCTTTGGAGTAGGTTTTCCCATCCTTTGGCACCGATCACATTGGTTGATATATCTCTTCACATCTTGATGAAGAGTGGGCCAATAGTAACCTGCTTGTAGAATTTTGAAGGCAGTCCTCTTTGCTGCAAAATGGCCTCCACAAAGCCTGTCATTAAAGGTTAGGAGAATGTCAAAAACTTCCTCCTCCTTGACATATATTCTCAAGATCTGATCTGGGCCAAGTTTGAAGAGATTGCCCCTAATCTAGGT
The DNA here is from genome assembly GCA_000404065.3 of Pinus taeda. Lineage (NCBI taxonomy): Eukaryota > Viridiplantae > Streptophyta > Pinopsida > Pinales > Pinaceae > Pinus > Pinus taeda. The sequence continues at coordinate 33,297 of APFE030350647.1, forward strand.
GAAAGGGGCACTTTTCCTTATGATCTTTCTCTTCTCTTTCGAGGATAGGTGTGGTGGGAACTGTTCTGAAACCAAGTAATTTGCTATATCAGCAAACCATGGAGAGAGTACTCAGATAACAAATAGGTGTTCATCTGGCATTTGATCATCCACCATTCCTTCCTCACTTGTAGGCAAATTTACTCTGGACAAAAAGTCACCAACAACATTTTCCTTACCAGGCTTATCAACAATGGTTAAATCAAACTGCTGCAATAAAAGCAACCATCTAATAATACGAGCATTTACATCTGGTTTGTTCATTAAATACCTAATTGCAACATGATCAGTGTGTACAAAGTTTTGATAGCCTGTGATGTAATGTCTGAATTTATTTAACGATACTAAAGATAAAAGTTCCTTCTTGGTTACCATGTAGTTTAACTCTGTCTTTGACAAATTTTTACTTATAAAGTATATAGCATAAAGTAACTTTTCATCAACTTGCCCTAAGACTGCTCCTATTGCTTTGTTCGAGGCATTTGTATGAATGTGGAAAGGTAGGGCCCAGTTTGGTCATCTCAAAATTGGGGCAGTCACAAGTTTACGTTTCAAGGTATCTAGGGCTTCTTGACAGTTGTCAGTCCATATGAACTCGACATATTTTCCCAAAAGACCAAACAATGGAGAGGCTAACTTACTGAAATCTCTAATGAATCTTCTATAATATCCCGCCAAACCTAGGAAACTTCAAACATCTCTCACCTTTTGAGGAGGTGGGACCCTTTGGATGATGGCAATTTTGTTGGGGTCCACTTGCAATCCTTGTTGAGATATTGCATGACCTAGCACAGTCCCTTCAATCATTAAGAATTCGCATTTTTCTAGACTAAGGGACAGGTTGATTTCAATGCACTTGTCCAAAAATTTTCCTAGGTTAGATAAAGATTCCTAGAAGTTAGAACCATAAGGAGTAAAATCATCCATATATATTTCCACTGCATAATGAACCAGTTTAGACAATATACTCAATACTATTCTCTAGAAAGTGGCGGGAGCATTGCACAAACCAAAAGGAAGGACCTGATATGCAAAGGTACCCCAAGGACAAGTGAAGGTGGTCATATATTGGTCTTCCGAGCTGATTTGGATCTGATTGTACCCGCTAAACCCATCTAGGAAGGAGAAAAACATTTTCCCTACCAAACCATGTAACACTTGATCTATGAAAGGCAAAGGAAAATGGTCCTTTTTAGTGGCCTTGTTCAATTCCCGATAATCAACACAGATCCTCCACTTATCATTTTTCTTTGGTACTAGCACCAAAGGAGAGACCCATTTGTTACAGACATATTTGGGCACTGCAACCCCAATCACATATGTCCATAAAACAAGGGCTTTTGAGTCCCTAAAAGTGTTGTTTCATACCCTAAAGGAACAAGGTTAGCTAATTACATCATCTCCCACAAGTTCTCCATAGAAAACTACTTAGAACTGGTCAAAACTGGACCATACAGACTGCTTAGTGCTAAGGGTGCGATGCATCTCACCTGCTCAGTGCAAAGTGCGATGCATATTGGAAAGCCCTTCTGTAGGGTGCGATGGGTGAGAGTAGACAAATGGCAGAGACGGTTTGCAAGGTGGATGATCATGGAATCTTCCAGAAACTTCTCCTGTGATGCTTGCCTCTCTGAATTCACCCAGGGATGAGTAAGAGATCATCAATCTCCAAGTGGAATCAAGAACTATCAGAGAGAAAACACTAATCAAAATCCTAGAAGCTGACTCACCCCCCTGCAATCATCTATATATGGATCCCTCATCCCAGAGATCTAGAGGCTGGAATCTTGTATCTTGTAAGGAAGTGTTGTTGATTTCTTGGTGGAATATCACAGTGTTGGGTGATCTAAGCTTTTCATGAGGTGAAGAAGGGCTTTCATGTTGAGAGTATGACGCTGCGTTAGATCAATGGGTTGTAATCCTCTCTTCTAATCTTTATATCGATAAAGATATTCAAGTTTTCCTCCACATTCTTGTATGTTTTCTAATATATGCATTTATGTGGTCAATATATATTTGGTCCTATATTGATAATGATTTTAGATCTCTACACTTTGAAGCCATTATGCTACTTTGACTTTACAGGTACTCTTTGAATTTACAGGTACTCTTTGAAGCGGAGTGGTCAAGGGAGGAGTGGCAAAGATCCATCAAAGAGGAGAAGGAACAAGCAGAGAACCAAGTGAAAGATCGAGGTTGGTATTCTTTGCTCCTCCCCTATCTACTTCTTGTAAAGGAAAATGAAAGTAACTTTAATCTGTTTGTTTCTAGGATAGCTACCCATCTTAGTGGGACTAGTAGCTCTGCATAGACACCAGATTTCTCGATAAAAAATGGTGGCTCCACTGGCGAGCGAATAGCTTGTTTGCTTGTCTATATTTTTTTGCTTTATAAACTTACAAACAGAGCCTGAAGTGAAGCCAAATGGCCTTCGAACTACATTTGCTATGCAAGTGCAAAGTAGATCAATGCTGCTTCAGTCTATCTTCAGGTTTTGTTTATAAACTGAACAATTGATTTGCAAACATCCTAATTGCCCTGGTGGTGGCTCAAGTAGCCTCATTAGATCAACCCCTGTAATTTGCATTACTGACTATCATTTGCTCGGCTTAAATCCCTGAACTGAGCTGCAAACTATGACCAAGAACCCAGTTGAAGTCTCGTCCCTGGACCATCGCACCTTCTCCTCTTGGGAATCTGGAAGCATCGCACCTCCCGTGTGCAGTAGGTGAGATGCATCACTCTTGCCCTTTGTTATAGGTGCGATGATTAGATAAGACCTCTTCTGCTTCTAGATTTTGGTTTTTTGTTCACTCTCTTCAGCTTTATCCAGGAGTTTTGCTATTTTTGTTCAATATACCACTATAGAAACTCCCTTCCTTTGCATGATTCGGCCTCCATATTACGAATAACTGTAAATGTTTTTATGTATTATTTTCCATTTACAGTTCTCCTTTACAAACAAGTAGCATAATCAAACTGTTTTCCTTTGATTTGGAAGTGTCACAAGTGTCATTTTCAGTCAAAGAAAAGAATCCTACTGTTCTTGATGGTCGATTACACTGTTACTCTTGTATTTGATTTGGATTAATAGTTTTTCAAGTGTCGAAAGCAGTTTTCAATTCAAAATTGCAAAGTGTCGTCATTATCTTCCTTTCATTTTTTGAAAAGAAAATCGTTAGTACTGCCACTTGAAACGATTCAGATTTGTACTTATCATTCTTTTTGTCACTCACACATTAAGAAAGCAAAAAAAAATACATGCATTTGCATTTGCATTTAGACTGCTTGTTGATTTTGATTTAGGACAGTGCATCTAGTGTGTGCTCTCTGCTCTATGTTGAAAGAATCCCGTTTCTCTTTCCTTAGTAGCTAGGATTTTCATTGCAAAAAGAAGATTAAATGATTGTTTATCATCTTAGATTGCATTTTAGGAATTATATATCTACATCAAGCGGTGAACCTAAAAGGCAAACTTCTTAAGAAAGATCAACTATAAAATAAATTTAATGAACATAAAAGCGCTTTGGAACCTAACGCACAACATTTAGAAGTCTAGGCTAGAGAGGTATTCCGGCGTCGTAAAGCCTGGTAACTATCGCTTTCGTTGTAGGTTGGGTGATTCCTCGTCTTTGAGACAACAAGTGCCAGTACGGACTTGTGCTCCCACGTACCGTCGAGTATATATTGGGAGACCACAATAGGCTATATCCTTTATCCTTAGGAAGCCATGTTTGCCGCCATATCAATCGCAATGCACTGAACACAACATTCGGGAAGATTGACTGTCATATCGTAAAAAGTATTCTGCAGTTTTGCGATTGGTTTGGTAATCCCTTTGTCTATATTTCCAGAGTAGTCTCTTTCATTCCTTTTCAAACTCCTTAAAGGAAAAGGTCCATATGAGCACTTGTCACTTCAGGCTCATTAAAAATCGAAGGTGACTAGAGTCATCTTTAGCTTTTTCTCGACTCTTAAAAATTGAAAAAGCAAGTTGTGTCAAAGCATCTAAAATTCATTAAATTCGGAATAAATTTTTCCCCTTTATTTTGAGTTGATCAAGTAATCCACAATCGTGGAAGAAAGTCAATCAAAACTTTGTCGTTCGCGGAGATTAACGAGTCAACCTTCTTTGACTCCGGAAACAAAACTATTCTGGACAAAGCGAACTCATTTAGCTGGATCAAAGTCCCCTGGTTCGCTTGGAACTTGTGTTCCAACATCCTCGGGGACTCTGGTTACTCCAATCATTTTTGGTATCCTTGCCTTTATAGAAGACATTCCGCGGCCACAAAAGGACATTAGAACTGATCCTAGTGTCACAGTAAACGCTTCTATTCCTGAACTGACTCCATCTACAGCTGATTCGGAAGGTGTTACCCCTCCAACAACTGTCGCTGCAGAGTTTATACCTTCTTCAGCACTAGAAATATTTTATGGACCTGACAGTCTACCTCTCCCACCTAGATTGATTTCTATAGAAGAGATTGTGGAGGATCCTCCATCTAGTACTGCATTGCATTTTGGAGCCAGGATCACTCTATATCCTTCTTCATTAGAAGTTAGTCTCGCTTTATCACAAGTTCATGTAGAATCACTAGGAAATCTTTTGGATAGACTAGATATGCTTGAACAACCGTCGACATCAAGGACTATGTCATCTGACGCAGCAGCGACAGAACCTCCTGTTGCTATTCCAACAATGTTCGTTGGTGTACCATTTGTCCCAACTAGCTCTCAACCGCTAGATGGAGTCCATCCAGGGATTGTTTCGACAGTATGGTCTGTTCCCGTTTGTTTGTCCAGAATAATATCCGAAATCTCTTATGTTGAGTCTCAAAAAATTGATCCTTCGTAACAGTATCAATTTGGGCAATCTGATCCCAAAAGGCCAATCATTCCTTTGAGCACTGGATTATCGCCATATGGGGGGCAGTATGCCATTTCATTGTTTCCTCCGGGAGAATAACCATATGGGAGTTCGCAACAGAATTCGGGTCATGCTGGAATTACATCGAGCGGTTGGGTGCCAATACTGCCTCAACAACCAAGAGTTGTATACTCAATGTAACAAAGCCTACCTGTGTCGAATATCCCCACTACACTGTCCATTGTGACAGTGTCGCAAGTACAAGCGTTGCCTGTTGTATGTCAACCTCAAGTCTCTCAGGTCGTAATACAACAACCTCTTGTCTCCACGACACGACCGCAATCACCGATTAGTGGCTCCCTAACCGGAGTGACCCAGGTTCAAATGAGTACTATTACCCCTCATCTTGGTCAAGTAGCTAGTATTGGACAATAGCAAATGGTTTCACAACCATGGCTGGTGCAATATCAACAACTGCAATTCAAACAAGCTTACCAAGGATCTGAGCAACAAATCTTTGCAAGTAATGGGCAGCCGTGTATTCAAAACGGTCAACATCAATCATTTCATAATGGTTATGCTCATCAACCTTACCAAAGTTATCAGCATCAAATGCATTATGCTGGTATGCAAACCCACTGCTCAGGCAATACCATCCTATCCTGGGTATGCTTCACCGAACCTGAATCAAAAGTTGCCCTTCGTGGCGACTTTAGAGTTACCAAATCTAAATCGGCTAACAAATGATCCAATTGCTTATGCTCCTTGGTGGCCGACGATTCCTCATAAACTTTCGTAAGATATTCCTAAATTTAATGGAAATTCGGGTGAAGACCCATCGAATCATGTGATGAACTTTCATCTGTGGTGTTCATCCAACACTCTAAATGATGATTCGATTAGGCTTCGCCTTTTTCAGTGAACGTTAACTGGTCTGGTAGCAAAATGGTACATTGAATTTCCTATATCTTCATTTGATAACTTTAGCACCCTTACCACAACCTTTTTAACCCATTTTCAGTTACCCATAAGGTATGAAACAGGAACAGAGCTTCTTACCAATTTCAAACAGACGATAGCCACTCACATATCTGATCATATCCATGAGTGGCTTCGTCATCGTAGAATGGTAAAAACATATGTTCCTGATAAGCTATTAGTTGAATGGTTTATTAAGTCATTGTTACCTTCTATCATAGAAGATGTGGCAAAGGGAGGAGTCGTCACTGAAGAGCAAGTCATTGCTCATGCACAATATCTAGACTTGATCTATACTTAGTATGGAACGCTCTGTGACAAAATCCCTGATGCTCCTAGACCGGAATTTTCTGTTCCTCCTGTTGTGAAGGTAAATCCCCTCTGCGGACAGAGGCGATCCCACTAGCCCAAATGGGGTCTAGAAACAATCGAACAATTCTAACACGCAGGTTCCTAATTGCAAACTAAAGACCGATGATGAGGGCCTACCTCAAATCCAATGCTAGTATTTGTAGAAGAGTCATCGCTCCCGTTCTTTCGCTCCGGCTGGTCACAATCCCCATGATCCTCGTGAACAGACACCTGCACATGCAAAGAACAACACAAATACAAGCATAAAATCCAAGAAATGCAACTATGTATCAGTCAGAAAGGATACAACTCAAACATCATTATAAAGATAATAAGAGTGGAACCATAATGATAGTCGTCTATTATTATTGATAAGCAAAAGAGAATACAACCAAGTTCTGACGTCAAATCCTCTTTTGGCTGGGCGATCAGCAACACGTGCCTTGCAAAGCTTGTAGGGGATGGGGAACAAGCCTCTCTCTCCTTGGTTACTTGGACAAAGATCTCCTCATTAAAGATGTAGCCTTATGGGGATGAACAAGGCCTCTTGTAGCATGAGCTTAGCAATTCTCAGACTTTGGGACTTAGAATTTGGAGCTTGAAGAGTATAATTACTAACTAGCTTGTTAAAGGCAAAGAGACAAGCTTATATAGAGGTAGGAGAAGGAGATAAGATCATCCACAAGATTCATGGGATTGTCCTTATCATTAGGAAGCTTCCATGAGAGGTGGAGAACTACTTCCCTCCTTTGGAGATTCGAAGCCCAACTGAACTAACTCAAACTGGAATCAGTTCATGAATAGGTTAGGAAGAACCTTCACAAGTTGGCTTGTTAAAAACTTTACCCAACTGGGTTGGCGCTAGTGCGACTTCTAGACAGAGCGCCAGCTGGCGCGCCCTCTTTGGAGGATTTCCCTCATTGGTGCGAGTGATACACTGTGGAACAACGCCAATGGAAAAAGGGCTATATTTATGGGTATTTTGCAGAAGGTGTCTTTAGGGCATATGAAGTACATACTCAAGGGGATACAATGCAAGTGTTTTCAGGTTATGTCACTTCTCACAGGTCTCGGAATAGGTCCTCCAATGAAGCTTGAGAGAGAGAGAGGGGTGAAATGCTTTACAAGAACATGGTTGACTGAAAACACGGCTGGTAGAGGAATGCACGAAGTACAATTGATATCTCAAGTACATGATGTACGTGGTATGGGCGCAGCCATCCATAGCAGAGTACATAAAAATCTGGATCCAAGGTATGGACGCAGCCATCCAACGAGGATCGATGAATAGACTCAGGCATGGTCGCAGCCATCCAGTGAATGAGTCACGTAATGATTATAATAATCCACAAAATGCAACCTGGATCTCAACAGACAAAATCCAGGGTCTTGCGCTCCATCTCGACCTTAACAAAGTACAAGTTCAAGCATGTGAATATGGGAGTCGAAGTCGAACATGCAGGAACATCATTAGATTACCAGTCAATAATGAAAACTGTTAACAGACGCGAGAGGTACCATCAATAATGATAATGGTCCTCAAGGTACTATAGGTACAATCCACGGCGTGCGAATCAGTGAGCCAGTGTCGAACACCCGTAGAATCATCCGATCGGAGGCCAATGATGAAAACCTCGCGTCGAACAGGAAGAACTTGCCATTGAGGCATGCAGGCTCTAAGGTACCTAAAGGGAGTCTCTAAGTCAATCTTCCTGGATAATGAGCTGAAGTCGACAAGAAGTGACCTTGATCGAAGGTGGGCCATAATGTTTCCCACATCATCGACATGAGATAGAGAAGGATAAAATGTTTTGTGTGAGGTATCAGAGGGAGGTTAAGTATTCTGCAGAGGTCAACTTCTCTTGAACATATCGGCGGCACGACAGTGGACTTGGCAGTATTTGACATCAAATGATCAGGAGTCATGGTGACAAGGCGATAAGCAGATGAGAGGTCAAACAGGATAACCCAAACCCACAGAGGCAAGTGTGAAAACAAGATGAGATGTCCCCACCCGGACACGAATGCAGACAAGTGCCATGTTCAAGAGTGACATACTGCCGACATGACGATAATTGTGGTTCCTTTATTCCCCACCATTTCTGGCAAGTACCTCGGTTATTTTTGGATGACAAGCTTGATGGGGATAGCATGTGCTTGGGAAGCGTCATTGCGACGGAATCCGATGTCATTCAGTTTGAATGAGTTTGACAAAGGAAGAACTCGGCGTCTTTTCATGTTTAGAGAGTTTGAAAAGACAGCGGAAAAGTAAACTCTAGGGGTGTCCTTTTTCGTAAAGTTGTGTCTCTCGAGCCCCAAAAAGTATAAAACAATGCTCGAAAGAACTGCTCGATCATTACGATCGAGGAGTACTTTTCATAAATAGTGATCCCGATCGGAAAAAGTAAAAAAGCGATCGAAACCACGTCGCTTCGTGACCGTTAACGAACCAGAAACGACAAAGGTCCGACAATCTTTTCGTTTTTTATACGGTCGGAAAAGGGTTTAAAGACGACCGCCCCTCATTTCCATTCAACGAGTCGAGAGGACCAACTCGGCATTATTTTCATGTTTAGAGAGTCAGAAAAGAGCAAAAAGATGACTCCAAAGTGACTTTTTTTGCATATTTACCGAGTCCGAAAAAGTATAAAATACAACTCGTTTCATCGCCTAAGTTGCACAAACACCTGTCGCTGCACAAGAAACCGATGTAAAATCCATTTTCGACATAAATATTCATAAAAATATCCATAAAATGACTTTTAAAACCTATTTAGGGGTCAAAAAGTTATAAAATGGTGAAAATGGTAAAACAAAAATTTACTTTTCACTTTTTATCTTTGGAGAGCGACATTAGGGCTTTTGGTGTGCGATCTTCAATCGGCGATTGCAACAAATCTAGCTGACCATTCGGAGCACCGTTAGTGTCAGGTAAGAGGTCTCGTCCTTTGCTCCATTTCTATCTGTTTGAAATTTGTTTTAAATTGCTTTTCCGTTCCCTATAGGGAAGATTTCAAAATTAAGGGTTGCGCCCATTGGCGCGGGTTTCGGGCACGGATTCGCGCCAATGGGGAAACTTTCCCAAAGGGCATGCGCCCATGGGCGCAACTATTTTAGAAACAGTCGCACCAATGACCGCGTGGGTTTTTTGGCAAATTTTTAACAAATTTAAACCAATTTTCCTGCATTTTCAAGTTATACAAGGATCTAATTCATTGTTTTGGGCTTGTATTTGCAGGGAAATACGCGAAAATGGTGAGCGTGTGGAAAGAACGAGAACATGACCAAGTGGACACATTGGCCTTAGCAGATGAGGACTGCATGGAGGCTCTCAGAGCGTGTGGGCTCAAGAAATATTTCCTGTTGTCTTATTTACGAGCTCAGCCAGAGCTCTTACAGTATTTGATCAACTTGTGGGACGTATAGGAATAGGTGTTCCGAATACGGGACCAAGTATTGGAGTTAGACGTATCTGATGTCTACTTTCTCACTGGATTGTCACGGCGGGGGCCAGTGCCTCGATTGACCGTTAGCAGGCCATCTGGAGAGAAGATGGATGAGGTGAAGGCCTGAGTTTGCCCAGATGCAAGATACGGGTTGGGAAGCTCGAAGGTGGATATCCCCACCGTCCCGGACCTAACACTTAGAGCATTGTTGTTCACCATAACACGAGCTGCGGGGGCACAGGCGCCCCACGAAGCTACGAAGAACCATCTGATCCTGGCGACAGAGTGCCTTAGTCCGACAGTCTTCAATTGGGCGTCAGCAGTGACGACCAATATGAAGAGGCAGCTGACCAAGGCCAAGCAGGGAAAGCTGCAGCAGTTCGGATATGGCTCCATCTTGGTGACATTCTTCTTGGAACGCGTGCCAAGCTTCCAGGGCCAAGGGGCCTTTGTTCCTGACCTGACACCTCGAGAGCCGAGGATGGCTCGATGGGCGGCACTGATGCCGAGGGGTGGTGGCGGTCAGCAGATGTCTTTTAGACTTGATTTTTTCGGGTGGCTTCGCCGCCAACTGATTGTGGTGGAGGACTGGTCGTATGTGGGGACAGACTTCACCGGAGACCCTGACCTCCCTCTGCCGGAGGGAGAGGACTGGGACGAGGAGATTGGTATGATCTCGTTTTTTTATTTTGTGTTTTTATGATTTTTTTTTGGTTAGTACATGCTTGTCCTAATGACCTTTATATGCATATGCAGATGTTGGCCCAGAGTGTCCGGCTGGCATGTCTCCCATTATGCAGAGACACCCAGCAGCAGCAGTAGCAGGAGCGGATCCTCAGGAGGAGGGCGGTGACAGAGGAGAGCTTATTAAGAACCTCAAGGCTATCACTCGAGGGATTCCAGATTACGCTCGGCTAGCGGATGTCCCGCTAGCGTACCAGAGGCACATGGTGGGGGTGCCAACTCGCATCCACCGACTCCTGAGACGTTTAGTGCGAGCGACGACGTGCTACCATGAGCACCACCAGGACTAGATATCTAGGCGTTTTCTTTTTATGCATATTTTTTGAGAGACATGTTGTCTCCGGATGTATTCAGACAAACATGTATTATTTTTGATGATGCACGGGGTGCAAACATTTTGAACACACACATATATATATATACATATGTTTTATGGTTTATTGTACTTTATGCTTCTTATACTATGCTGAATTACATGCTATGCAAATGCCTATCCAACACATAATTAGCTAATGCATCAGTTAACATATTAAGTCGTCTTAAAATATGTTGATAAGTAATGAAATCAAAATCCCTTTCTAACAACTTAACATGCAAATACAACCTTAAGATCCGATGATCTATGACGGAATAACGCCCGTTGAGTTGGTGGACGATAAGCTGAGAGTCCAAGTTCACAACCAATGTTCGAATGCCGAGGTTAATCGCCTCAGCCAATAATTCAATCACAGCACTATATTCAGCGACATTGTTCATTGTACAACCTAGACAAACCCCTTGAATGTCTACTAACTCACCATGAGGATCGTAGATCACCCATGCCGCAGATGACAAGTTGCATGTACTGCGGGAGGCACCATCAGCGAAACCAACGTAAGGCGATCCAGACATTTGTCCAATAAGCAAAAAAACACAATAAGCGGCAATCACGCCGACACACCAAGACAAAAACATGAAAACATGCACACACAACACACTTGCTAAAAGCACACTTATGTACAAAAAGTAAAGTGCACACATGATACTTGGTTCAAGTCAAGCCCATTTCAGGACTTTCCTTATCGCACTGTTGCGTAACCAGCCTAGATAATGTAGGCGTCGTCTCGGCCTATTTTATAAAATGATCAATGGCACCGATGATCTGCCCATGCCCCCCGGTCGAGCGAGGGTTACAAGATAGAGGATCAATGCCCCCTTGTGTAGAGGGACCGTGAGTAGCAACAGTGTGCAATGGGGGATTAGAACGAGTAGAAACCAAACCGAGCGAAGCAAGGTTCAGAGGTGGGAGTGAAAAGACACCCATGAGGGCAGGGTCTTTGAAGAGCCCAGCTCCCCCACTCTCGTAGGGGATAGAGGTATGCTCCACAAAAGGCACATTGTGTTCGGAAGAAGAAGCGAAGAAGGAGAGCTGGTCTACCGTGACAATTTTCCCCTGGTGAGGGAAACGAATGACACGGAAGAGGGACGAAGCCACGGCGTGCATGGCATATGTCCAGCTCCGGCCCAAAAGGAGGTTGTAAGTAAGATTTGCATCAACGACCTCAACTTCCACTTCAACAATTTTCCCTTCCAAAGTAATCGGCAATCGTTGAAGGATACCATAGGGACGAGATTCTCTCCCATCAAAGGCTTCCAGCGTCGTGGGAGACTGGCTCAAAGTCGGAGACCCAATCGCTTTCCAACAAGCAACAGACATGATGCAAGTTGACGCGCCTTCATCAATAACCGTACGATGAATCATTTTCGAATTGATGATGACTTGTATGAGGAAGGCGATCTGATGAGGCAGCCTTGGGACATGGCTCTCGAGATCAAAGGTGATCAAATCCGAATCCGCCCTGTCGATGCCACCGATGGCCGATAGCAAGGACTTCCTCTGAGGGGGGCAGCTCTGGAGAACTTCTAAAGCGGACATAGCCGACGGAGCCTGCGCTAAGTCCTCAACTATGATATAGTGCTGGACAGCACGAGCATTTGGGTTGTAAGATGATCTCTGAAGTACTCCTTTGGGAGGGGTCAGATGGGCATCTCAGTACTAGGTCTCTCAATGTGGAGCGGACCAGAACTGGACGGAGGAGCGCTTGAGGGGACCTCAGGCTCCTTCCCAGCGGATGACGGATATTCCTTTGTTCGAGTCATTACATGAACGGGAATGGTTCCAGCCATGAACACTTGGGAACCAAAGGGAGAAGAAGACGAAGATGGATCGACCACCATTTGAGTTTGTTGAGAGGGGAAAGGTTCTTTCAGAACCGCAGGAATCCCAGAGCACCTTTCAATAAACGACTAACCTCGAACCGCCTTGGGCAGTCTTTGGTATAGTGATCCTCATCACAGATAAGACAAGGATACTTTGGTTTACGCTTGGCTCCCTCCTCGGGTGGGGGTTTGGAGGAGTCCTGTTTGGGTTTCTCAGATTTAATCTTCGCTTTCCCATTTTTCTTTCCTTTTGAGGCTTTGTTCGCCATGGTGGACTGGACGACGTTGACCTCAGAAGTACTCCCAGAATTAGAACCACCCTGAGAAGTGTTTTCATTTGAAGCATCCGATTTTTGCTTCCCAGGGTTCGAGGATGATTTCTTCGACGACGGATTTATAGAGCCAATAACCCCATCAACAGATGGCGTTGGTGGAGCTTTGGATGTACCGTGTCTCAGGGCATCAGGAAAATACTCATATAAAGTACCTGACTGAGAATAAACTAAGTCAAGGTACTAAGCACGAGCGATAGCTTGCTCTTCAGTCACACAGGCTCCCATAGCAATGTCCTGTGCGATCTTAGGGACAAAGGAAGTCGTGAACCAATCGGTTAGGAGTTGATCAGGAATCCAACACTTGATCAATCGACGACGCCGTCTCCATTCATGTATATGATCAGAGATGTGCATGGCCATGTCCGGTTTGAGAGACGTAAGGAGATGCGTTCCCGTCTCATACCGAATGGGTAACTAAAAATGAGTGAGGAATGCCATTGCCAATGAATTGAAATCTTAAAAAGACGCACGGGTCAACTCAATGTACCATTTAGCAGCTGAGCCGGTGAGAGTCCTTTGGAATAGGCGGAGCCGGATTGAATCGTCAAGCCATGAATTCGACGAGCACCAAAGATGATAAGTCATTACATGGGCTTGAGGATCCTCTCCAGCTTTGTCGTCAAATTTGGGACAATCGCCGGGTATCTTGGTTGGAACCGGCGTCCAGTGTGGATTATGCAAGATAGGATCATTGGTTAATTTAGATACATCTGGCAGTTCCAACGTTGCTAAGAATGGCAGCTGAGGATTGAAGGACATCTGCGATTGTGGATATGAGGTAGGGCTAGAGTTCCACCCAGTTGCTGGTTGCCCCCATTGACTCTGTCCGGACGGACCAGGCCTAGAAGGACCCTGTTCGTAGGGACTCTGTCCATAGGGGTTATATCCATAACCGGACGGTTGACTCTGGATCCGCCCCCCAGCACCCCATTGGTTACCAAAATGACCTGCGGGAGCAACATATTGTTGCTGGTAATTTTGATAAGGAGTGACCTGCGTCTGTTGATAATTTTGATACGGGGCAAACTGGGCTTTCCCCTGGGGTTGCTAGTATCCATACGATTGTTGGGCTCCATATTGAGCCTGGGGACCAGGTTGTGCTTGGTAAGAAGGTTGGGATTGAAACCCACCTTACGTCTGGAGACCAGTTTGAGTCTGGGGCTAAAAACGGGTTGAGCTTGAGAAGCAGCAACCATCTGCATGCCCGGTTGAGCAGGCCCAGAAAGATGTCCTTGGGAAGACTGAGGTTGGGCCACCTGGTCGGAAGGTTGCCCTGGTTGAGTTTGGGATGGACCTACTTTCCCAGAAGATTGATCTTACTGGGTGTTAGGTTGTCCTTATACAATCGAGGGTTGTCCTTGTACAACCGAGGGTTGTCCTTGCGGACCAAATGGCTGAGAAAAATGAACGGTTGGTTGGCCTTAGGGTTGACCAACCTGTCCAAATGGCTGACTAGGATGAGCAGTGGGCTAGCCTTGCTGCATGTAAGGCTGACCGCCCTGCCTAAAAGGGTACCCTTGCTGGATTCCAGGCTGTCCTTGTTGCGCATAAGGTTGTTCTAGATTCTCGTAGGGTTGACCCGAAGGGTATCCTTACTGGACTCCAGGTTGTCCTTGTTGAGCATAAGGTTGTCCCGGGTTTCCAGAGGGTTGCCCAAGATAGGTAAAAGACGGAACACCATAGGCCGAAGGTTGTCCCTGGGAGGGTTTTCCTTGCGGGCCTCCAGGTTGCCCTGGATAGGTTTGGCCATAATACTACTGCTCATAATTAGGCTGCGTGTAGGATAACTGACCTTGATACGATGGTCCTTGGTACGGCTGCCCTTGATCTAGACGGATTTGGCCACCACTATAACCAGTGGTACCCCAAGCGACGTTCAACGGAACTGAAACGTCAACAGCGGGCGCAGCTGGCAAGGAAGTATACAAATGATGACCGATAAGGTGATAATAAGGGCCTTGCGCGCCTGGATTCTGGATAGCATGCAAATATTGAGAATATGCCCCCCTGCTGGAATGGCACCAAAAGAAGGTGGGGCACTAACAACTCTAGCTGTATGTGCCGATTAACCACTATGTACTAGACCGCGGGACGGGCCGGCAACAGTAGTTACGATCGAAGATGTCATAACGACACTAGCAACCAGAGTTGAAGATGCGACACAAATGGTCGGATTGGTCGGAACTGACGTGACAACAGTATGGTGAACTTGTGAAACAAAAAATCCCGTAGTGGGAATGATGTTATGATCCCACATGGTACTTGAAGAGGAGTTCCTAGAGCCCATGGCATCCCTCAAAGCCCTATAGCGTAAAGGCACTATAACACCGAGAGGGGTGACAGTGTAGGGCATAGATATGAACGGGGATGTGGCCGGGATAGGAGTCTCGATACTTGACACAACAGGTGTTTCACTCGCTACAGGAGATGTGTCCTCCATATCAGAGGAAGCCATCGGGGTCGAAACACCAGTAGGAGTAGAGGGAAAATCCTCTTCGTAAGGTTCCCAAACAGGGTTCCAAAACAGATTGTGAAGTTCGTCTTCTGGGGCACGAGAGTTCAACGGTTGGACACTTGGAATAACAGGAAAAGTGTCACCACAAACCGGTGTCTCAGGAGCAGCAGAAGAAGGAGACCCTTGGTCACTAGGGACGGGAGACGGGATCGATGGATCCGCCAGGATGATTGAATTCAAAAAGTCCTAGACAAGCTAACGAGGAAAGACCCTACTCAAAACTAACGCAAACAAGATCTAACAAGGTAAGTGTGATTGTGATCGAATAAATTTTAAGACATTAGGACACAACTTGACCTTTTCATCTTTAAAGAGTCGAGAAAAGGACAAAAAGATTACTCTAGTCGCCTTCGAATGTTTAGTGAGCCCGAAGTGACAAATGCTCAAGTGAGCCTTTTATTTTAAGGAGTCTGAAAAGGATCAAAAAGTGACTACTCTGGAGAACTAGGCAAGGGGTTTACCATACAATCCATAAAACTGCATATACACCTTAGCAATCATATGAAAACCAAGGACTTTCCGTACGGCAGTCAATCTTCCCAAATGCTGTGTTCGGTGCGTTACGGGCTGTAAGGCGGCATACACGGCTTCCTGTGGATCAAGGATGATAACCTAGTGGAGTCTCCCCATATACTCGATGGTATGTGGGATCACAAGTCCGTACTAGACCACAGTTGAGTCACAAAAGGAGGAATCACCCAACCTTGAGTGGAAACAAAAGTGACTAGGTTTAACGACGCCAGAGCACGTCTCTAGCCTAGACCTCTAGAATGTGAGCATTATGTTCCAATGTGTTTTTAGATTCATTAGATTTATTTTAAAGTTGATCTTGTGTTAGGTTTCAGTTTTCAGGTCCTACCATATGTAATCTCTCAAAATTCCCTAAATGCAATCTATATGCCAAAACATGTCATTTCATTCGATGAATGCTAATTACGAGAGAGTTGAAGAGCTTTCATGCAAACGAAACGATCACAAAACAACAAAAGAGCTTCCCTAATGCAGCTAATGCAAATCAATAAACTTTTATTTAAGATCACTAAATTACTAATCAAAATGAAAAGTTCTAATTTCCATTAACTAATTCAAAGCAAAAGAGATTTTTCTTTTTGATGATGGCAAAATGCACTAAACAACTTTGAGAAATAACACAAGCAAATTATATCCAATACAAGCACGTTCAGTTCCTCAAATCACAAATCAAACATCCAAAGAACCAAAAAGATCCAAAAGACAACAGTGAGCCGTGTGATCTAGGCTCAAAGTGAGACGAAGCGGAATTCAAGTGAAGAGAAAGCAAGTCGCCCAAATAATGCAACAAAATGATTCACAACTACCAAACAAGTGTAAGGGAGTAAACAAAGAGTCGACTAGACCAGAAAAAGATCAAAAAACCTGAGGAAGGCTCGATACACAAAGCCACTAGATGCCCTAGGGCTAGAAATGCGAAATCGATAGAAAAAAGAAAAAACCCAAAGGGTAACAATCAAAGCCAGTCAAATCACACTCCAACGCACTCAAGTAGTCTGAAAAGAGTACTTAGGACAAAACCCAAGCTCAAAAAGTTCACAACCAAGCAAACCTCAAAAGTTTATAGGCCTGGCGTGACTGTCAGGCTACAACAAGCGCCTTTCAGGAATTGGCGCGGGTTGTAAATATGTAACTTGCGCCAACTGGCGCGATTGTCACGCTATAAAATAGTGCGAGCCGAGTTTGCTATGGAAAAATAAAAACAAAAGAGCCAAGGCCGAATCAGCAATGCCTAAGTACACCAAGAGGCAAGAGGAAACATAGGCATTCAACCCAGAAAGCTAAACAGGCAGAAGAATCCAAGGAAATAACCAAGAAACAAGGCAAGTTCCAAGCCGTTTGGCTCGTAAACCAAACCGGAGATGGATTGAAGCAACGTTGATCTACTTCGCTAATGCAAAGAAATAGTGTTTCGAAGGCTATCTGGCTAGACTTCAGGCTTCGTCTAAAGTTTACAAATCAAACAACAAGACAAGACAAACAAACAAAGCAAAAGCCAACTCCCCAGCAGAGTCACCAAATTGCTGTGCAGGTAAATCCCCTCTGCGGATAGAGGTGATCCCACTAGCCTAAATGGGGCCTAGCAACAATTAAACAACGCTAACATGCAGGTTCCTAATTGCAAAGTAAAGACCGATGATGAGGGCCTACCTCGAATCCAACGCTAGTATTTGTAGAAGAGTCGTCGCTCCCGTTCTTTCGCTTCAGCTGGTCACAATCCTCACTATCCTCGTGAATAGACACCCGCACATGCAAAGAACAAGACAAATACAAGCATAAAATCCAAGAATTGCAACTATGTATCAGTCAGAAAGGATACAACTCAAACATCATTATAAAGACAATGAGAGTGGAACCATAATGATAGTCGTCTATTATTATT